>JAGFPH010011696.1:0-17840 GCA_018207615.1 Philaenus spumarius | reverse complement strand
GCTGAGGAAGTGTGTAAGCGGAAAAAAAAAAAAAAAAAAAAAAATAATAATAATAATAACACCACTGTAGGCTGTAAAATAAGAATTAAGATTGTCTTCAATGTCCTATATAGGAGGTAGTCAGTCTGTTGGTTCAATAATTGCAGTACAAACCGTACAAGTGAGATAACATCGACCAATGTCGGTAGATACCAGGGTAGCTCAGATGGCTAGAGCGTCAGGACGGAAACCTGAAGGTCCCGGGTTCAACTCCCGGTCTTGGTCTATGTTTTTTCACTTGTAATTTAATTTAATTATAAAATGGCTTCCATAACGTGGGGCATTTAAAGTAAGCAAATACTATTAAAAATTACATTATAATAACTTTGTTAATTTTACTTCAATCATTTTTTACTGGCACATATGAATTCTTTGAACCTTAATCTAGAAAAAAGCTATGCAACACTTTTGAATTGGTTTAGAATAAACGTATAAAAACATGGTTGAAATACAAAAACTTGGACGATTTTTAACAAATTTGAAGTTTACGGCCATTTTGTGAGCTTACCGTTAAAAATACGAGAAAAAATCAAGGATACAATTTTGTTGAAAATCAAATTTGCTATTGGCAAAATGTCATTAGTTTTTAAATTCGACTTACGGTTAAGCAACAAACTGGCTTTGGAAAAAAGCTTACACTGAGAGAAACGGTGCGGCCGCCATTTTTATTTTATTTAAGTGGTTAAAAATGAAAAATTGAAAAAACCTTATATATACATGGCTCGGCCTAGGAATAAGGAACATTCATGCAAAAAATCATCAAAATCGGTCAAGGCGTTTGGCCGTAATCGTGAGACAGACACACAGACACACAGACATACAGACACACAGACGAAATGCAGAACGGTCGAGTTAAAACGGAGACCTCGCTTCGCTCAGTCAATTAATTTATCTATTTTGATGGACTATAACGATTATTGTTAAGATAAATAGTAAAATATACTAAAAAATAAAAAGGATATTCTAATTATGATCTTCTACTGTTTTTCTTCTTTTTTTACAAGCTTAATATTTTTGTAGTTTTTCAGTACTAGGCATATCACAACTTATAAATATATAACAAACTAAACTGACGCACAGGTAATTAATTGTTGTTGGTAATCAAACAGTAACACTATAACTGAAATGATTTAAACAAGACTACATTGATTTACTTAAACTTGAGAGTTGATTGCTAGAAGTTCATTTATAGTGGTTAGTTTGGTTATAAATTGGGTAATGGTAAGACAACAACAAAATTAACATTACTAACAAGCAATTGGAATCCATTATTCTCAAAAAAATATTATAATAAAGGAATTGTTCAGGCTTTTGAGGGGAGTGAAGTAGTGCAGTTGGTTAAAGCGCTCATATCCAGTTTAAAACATAATAATAAAATAAACATAACATAATATTTCTTTTTCAATATAAACAAGTTTTATTTGTTTTTCAATACCAAAAGAACAATTTTTGTTTTACAATATCAAAACGATGACATTTGTTTTCAATAATATTTTATTTTAATAATAATATTTTGATATAAAAACATATTAGTTTCTTAATATTAAAATACATAATGATATATTTTCTTTTCAATACTATAAGAGTTTTATTTGTTTTTCCATACAAAAAAGTAGTTTTTCTTTTTAAAAACGATTTTTTATTGTTTTTAAATGATCTATTTTTTTAATATGAAAGTTTTTATTATAATATGAAAAAATTTTTTATACCAATATAACTTGATTTATTAGACCAAAATTTGTGGTTGGATATAAAAACCATCGATATTTTTTCTTCAATACTAAAATAACAATATTTGTATTTCATGCCAAATGAGTTTTTTTTTAATACTAAAATCACGATATTTTTTTTTAAATACCAAAACTGTTTCCGTTTTACTTTTCAGTATAAAAATTTTGTCATTTATTTTGATATCAAAATAACAAGATTAGTTTCTTAACATCAAAAGGATATTTGTTTTTAATGCCGAAATAGCTTCGTATGTTTTTCAAAACCAAAACATTTTTTTCAATACCTATTGAACGATTTTGGTTTAAAAAATATATAAAACAAGTTTTATTTGTTTCAATATAAAAAGAGTTTTACTTCTTTTTAATACTAAAATGGTTTAAAGGTTTTTCAATCTCAAAACAATTTTAAATACCAATAAATACCAATACCAATTTTAAATACTATTATTTGCTTTTCAATACACATAATTGTATTATTTGTTTTCCAATATCAAAAGACCGACATTTGGTTTATAACACCAATGGAGTTTTGTTTTGTTTGGCAATATAAAAAGAATTACAGTTGTTATTTAATACCAAAGGAACTTTATTTGTTTTTAATAATACAATTTCTATATTAACTATCTATAATGATTATGGATATAACACATATCTTATTCAGAACCAGAAGCAGAAGTATCATACTGGGATATTAAAAGCAAAAAGTGTAATAATACTTTATTGTTGTTTGTAACCATGGCAATACAATGGAAGTACATAGTCTACACATAATACATTCAGGTAAGCCAAACAGATCAATGTTTAGATTTGAATATGACGTGCATTAAATGTGTCTAAGTTTCTAATTAATGAATTTTGGTCGGAAAGACCCCTCTACATTCACAGTAAGATTAATTACTTTTGGTAAAGTAGATGTCCAGTCAGTCGACTTGTTTAATAATGTTGTAATTCTTATAGGTTTACAATTTTATTATTCATTAATAATGTTTACTTATATTTTTAATTTAAGGATATAAAGATTTCATTTTTATTTATATAACAAGTTTTAAATTATAAATAAATATTGAGCTTGACTTGTGAGAAGATATCCTTGATAGAATAAACTTAGAACACAAAATCTCACAACTAATATGTTTACGCGTTTTAACTACAAAGTCGCCATCTTCAGTGATGCACGAGTCACAATAGTCAAACTATAACTAGTCTATCAGTGCTTTATCTCCCGTATCTGTACAGAATTCAAAGGGGCGTGGGCTTAAGACTACGTGACATTAGAGATTTACCCTGGAAAGCAACAAACTCCAACAACGATGGGTCAAAACAACGTTTGCTCCACCATTGCCTCATACTGTTAAATAATCGCTAGCTAAATATGCAAATTTAAATGTAATTATGTCAGCTGAGAATAATCTTGGTAAAATGTTAGGAAATCCTAAAGATAAAATTCAAGAACTCGACAAATCTGGAATTTATTGTATAAACTGAAACAAAGTTTATTCTATCAAGTTTTAAATTACTTAAACTAGGTATTTAATTAATTGAAGCACACAACGTTTTCCCCGATTTTTCACTTCAGATTTTACATCTTCTTCATAACATGGTTTGGTTCTGTCTAATGCAACTAAGTTTTTGTTTTTAATATAGTGATAATTTATTTTAGTGAAGGTTTCCTATTTTTTGTTTGTTTAAAATGGGTCCCATTATTTTCTATTTTTCACTTTAATAATATTTCAGTAAAATATATATTTTTAGTTTGTAATTTGCTGTACATATCAAACAGTTGCACCAGATTAATGTTTAAGGACGTAGTATGTTTGCAAATTAAATATTATAATGGATGTAACACATCTTCAGTAAATAGTCCTTACATTAGTGGTTAACGCTAACAAAGCGTGGTTACGTTGCTTAATGTTTCATTAAGTCTGAAAATATCGTTAACCGTTTGTTTAATGTAGCAATTCATTCTTGGAGCAAAGTTATATGACGTCATCAAACTAAGTTGAGATATTTGACAGCTTTTCCTACATTGTACCTAACATATATGCATGGAAATAAGTAATTATAGATAAATGCTTCTATATCTAAATGTTATGCTTTAATATTACAAATACATGTAAGGTGTATTAAATACAGCCATAGATTGTAGGCAGGTAGATTTTAATTTTGAACAATTTCCAAAGTAAAATTAATGGTTTAGGTGTAAATCGCAGGACCTACAAAACATATTCTCGGAACGAGCTATTTACTTTTTAGTGATGTTCGATTAGTTGAGCTTCAATTACAGATGTCCACATAGTAGATAATAATAATTCATTAAGAAAATCGAATTTATGCGTTCTTCCATCATTTCAGTTTGCAACCGGTTTGTATATAAGGAAGAAGAGGTTTTCATTAATAATCGTTTGTTTTAATTAAATTGTACTAAAATTAGATCTGTCACTCCATGGTTTCTGCAAGCTAACTGAACTTATGGTACTTTAAGTTATTTTCTGTGAAATTTCCGCTGTTCAAATATTAACAATATTAACAGCTTTTATCAAATTTGATCTACGCAGTCATGTTTAAGATGGTATATTTATTTTATATTTGAAAAGATTTTAATGGACCAATTGAAAGTATCGGTGTCAGTTAACATCGGTTAAACATATTGAATTTTAGGATAATAAAATCTATAGATTAAATACAAATAATGGAGATTTAGGTACATTTTAACGTGGTTAAAATGGTGTTATTTTAGATACTATGGGCTATTTTCAGGATTGTTTGATGAAATGTTACAACTTAGGCGTGAAAATAAAAGTAGTTAAATGGCAACGTTTAATTGAAATTAAAAGATCCATTCAAAATTTAGATGGCTTAGGTGACATTATACTTCGTTTTAAGTTCCTGAAATTAGATTTACTGAAATTTAATGAAACAATGGATTTAATTTTACTCTTATCTTGCAACTAAGACGTACACATAAAAAAATAAAATGAAATTAATATTCAAAAATACTAAAGTCTCTATTTAATACTTCATAGGAACATGATAATGAGGACACTGAAAAGAAATGTTCATCCTAATAATTTCTTAGGTTTGCGGTAGGACGTTTATAAGGGTTTTACAACACGTTGGTGCTATGATTAAACCCAAACATTTCCCCAGTAAATCATGGATGCTGTTTGAAATATTAATAATAAGATTGCCGCCATTATCAAATAAAAATCTCAACAAGTGTTCACTAGCAACATAAGCTTTAATTACTTCAGCCCTCTGTAAAACTTGTATAATTACTTGAAGTTGTTGATATTGCCTTGGTTTATTAAATGTTAAACTGTTCGTCCTAATTTGTGGTGAACAGTTTAATACATTAATTACACGTACAGCCTTGTTTGTAGTTAATACTAAATTATGGTTCTACGAAAATACATACGAATCATCAAACTAAAAAACGAAAAAATTATAAGTGTCATACTTTCAACTTTATTTCTACTTTGGAACGTGGCTTTCATCGTGTATCGGTATTTTCAAATCTACCTTTAAATTTTAAACGTATCATTTGTTCTCAAACAAAATTGCAAAAGTTAAATTAGTTACAAAACGGGTTACGAGAAAGGCAGTTAAAGTTGCTGCTTTGTTACAGTCACATGAAAAGACGAGAACTTGAGTTCCCACGAAATTCGAACAAAATAATATTTTATTTTGTAATACTGAAGTTTTTAGTAACCATTTAATACTATATTTATAACAATGTTTGCAGTTATAATATTTTAATTTGATTTAAATGGTGTTACTGATGGTGTTATGATAGTTGTTTGCAGTGGTTGGTATAAGAACGCTACGACATGGTAACGCATATAAAGGTACATGGAGGGCATTTCTGTTTTTATTTATCATGGAAATCATGAATAATAGATAAAACTTTTGACTATGTTAACTAACTTCAAAAATTCAAAAATGGTTTAGGTTAGGTTAGCCTGGAACTATATGATTTATTTTGAAAAATGTTCTAATTGTATTTTGAAAATCTAAGAACATACTCATCCCTTATAGGCTACGTTATCATGATTAATGAATATAAAACACATATAAAAAGTGTAATATTCTGAAAATTATATACAACACTTAATTTCCGCCAATAATCTGTTACCTTAGAGATGATTAATTTCAAGAAAATGTAATACGCTTGACTTCCTTTTGTTTCAATATACATGTAATAGTTTTTTTTTATCAATGATGAATGAACAATGCGTTAATATGCAAATATTTGATAATTTTGTTGGGAAATGTTTATGAGACTTCTTTCTCTGGACGACCTTTTTGGAAAACTTACATCTGAAGTTAAAGTCCCGCTTAAACTTTATAGATTATTTTAAATTTTTTTCATATACCACAAAGTATTATATACCGTAGTTTCTTTTTTCTTTTTTTTTTTTTTCTTTAAATTGTAACAAAACTTGTCTTTGTAGACAGATAATATTCATCTAAACCTCGCAAATTATTGTTATAAATTTAAAAAAAATATTATTATTTTTCCTTTTGTCATTGTAAATTATTGCATAACATACTCCCCTCAAGGCATAACCTTCCCCTATGGCACAAGTTAAAGATGTCCCTACTGTTTTAAACTGGATATGAGCGCTTTAACCCACTGCGCCACTTTACTCCCCTCAAAAACCTGAACAATTCATTTACTATAAATATTTTTTGAGAATAATGGATTCCAATTGCTTTTTAGTAATGTTAATTTTAATTTTTGTCTTATCATAACCCAATTTATAACCAAACTAACCACTATAAATTAACTTCTATCAATCAAACCTCAAGTTTAAGTAAATCAATGTAGACTTGTTTCAATCAGTTCAGTTATAGTGTTACTGTTTGATTACCAATAACAATTAATTACCTGTGTGTCAGGTTAGTTTGTTATATATTTATAAGTTGTGATATGCCTAGTACTGAAAAACAAAAAAAATATTAGACTTGTAAAAAAAGAAGAAAAACAGTAGAACTTAATTAGAAAATCCTTTTTATTTTTTACCATATTTTACTATCTTAACAATAATCATTATACAGTAGTCGACCTAAATAGATACATTAATTTATTTACAGATTGTAGAGTTCGCAACAGAATAAAATCTAAAATGCAGCAACCGGCAGGGCAAAAACACAATAAAGCAAGATAGGGTTCAATGATTCTTTATAGAACTTTACAGCTAGTACATGCAAAATACTTTAATGTTTCAAGTTTGATAATTAAACGTTACTTATCAAAATGATATTTTTGGCACATAGTGTTTGTTTTTAAATACCAAAAGAACCAGTATTTGTTTTAAATGACAAATAAACGATAATTGTTTTCAAATATTGAAAGAAAGATATGTGTTTTTCAATACAAAAATAATTGTATTTGTTTTTTTAGTATCATTGGAACAACCGTAGTATCTTAATTTTAATATCAAAAATATGATATTTCATTTTCAATATTAAAAGAAAAATGTTTGTTTTCAGTTTCAAAAGAGATATGTTGCTTTTTATATCAAGTAAATGATATTTGTTTTCCAATAACAAGAGTATGGCATTTATTTTCAATACAAAAATTATTGATTTGTTTTTAGCTTTAAAACAACGATATTAATTTCTCAATAAAGAAATAACAATATTATTTTTTGAACAAAAAAAGAGTTTGATTATTTTTCAAAACAAAAGAACGACTTTGGTTTTTCAATATGAAAATAATATTAAAAGATCAATATTGCTTTCTCATTAGCAACTTCTGCTTTTTATTATGATGATATTTTTTAAATCTGTTCGATCCCATTAAAACAAATATCACAAATATCGTTATTTCTATATTTAAAACAAATATCTGTCTTTCAATATTTAAAAACAAATAGCGTTCATTTGATATTCAAAAACAAACATCGTTCTTTTGATCTCGAGAAACCAATATTGAACCTTTGGTACTGAAAGGTTTAAGTTACTATTGATTTAGGCTAACCGTAGACATTATGTAAATAGCCTTAAAAGCTGCGAGTTTTGGATGAAGTATAAAGAGAATGCGTAAGGCTAAGTTAAAATTGTACATCTAAATAGTTCATAATACGCTTACTTATGGTTAGGCCTATATGTATGCACAGCAATTAATGCCATCAGTTCTAATTGTTTAAAATTCAATTATGAGTATTTTTAATATATTTAACGTAACGCCAATGTCTTCTACACATTGATCAGGGTTTGCATATTTACACTGATGGCTTACCTCAGATTGTAAACTGTGTATTTCCGTTTTGATACAATGGTAACAATTTACAATAAAGTAATTCTTACCAATTACTTGTTACAATTACAATTGTTAACCCTCTTCCTCTTAACCTCTCAGTATGTTATGTCTGGTTTACAAGACATTGTTTGTATTTCCTTCCTTTAATGCAATAATTACTTCTTCTTGCGCCATCTAGTACCTTCGTGTGTCTTATATCACTTTTATGTTTCCTTTTCCCTACAATGAGTCTGTCTCTTGTGGCGAATATACATGTAATATATACCTAACCTAGAAAAAGGAATATGATATAACTCATGGAAGCGTGTTGTAAAATATGCAACAAACTTGTATTTGAAACCTACTTTGAAATGGTATAAAACGCTGAAGGGATTTATCACGTATAAATAAATAACATATTTTCTCACTTCTCCCAAATCCGATTTAGATATTTAATACTTTGCGTAACTCATTTTGCCACGATAAGTTGTTAAAGCAATGATCAAGCTCCGAAGTGTAGGAATCATAAAATAAGCTTGCGTTTGCGTTTGAAGGTGGTTTTAACTAACTAAAAAAACACTAAAACGAAATCTAGATTAGCCGGTTATGTGAATGCGAATATGAACATTGATATCAGCCCAAATAAATGTATTAAATAGAATTATTTGGGGTAGTTGAGCTTTGGGCCAGTTGAGCCTTTTATAGTTAGTATAAACGTTCTAAAATAAACCAGTCTAAAATAACGCACGGCTGAAGAGCGTTCGGAGCGGGTCAAATAGCTCAACTAGCCAAAACTATTATATTTAATTCATTTCTTTGGGCCAGTTGATCTTCTGTCGTTTTTAGACTGATTGAATTTTGGGCCAGTTGAACCCATCTCGATCATTGATCAAGGTTCTTTAATCCACTTGGATTTAAATAAAACCACTAATATACATAAAACATCCCATATAATTTGATTTTAAGGAAAGTTGTGTACACAGTTAATATTAATAACGATACGTTTTCCAAATAAGAAACAAATTTTATATTTAATGATTAGAGAGAAGATTTATCTAGGTTTTATTTCATTCTTGCATGAATGAACATTTTAGCTTAATATTGTAAACTGATCAAACAAATTTTATTGATCAGTTAAAGTGAATGGAAATACCTCCATAGGGTATAATATACTATAATATATATAATATTATTATAACCTAGCTTTAGCAATGCAAGAGTAACACAATGAATGATTCATTATATTCATTATATTGATATTTTTTAATACCAAAAACGAAATTTTTTAAATATTGAAAGTCTGTATTTGTTTTCCAGTTCCAAAAATGTTTTGTTTGTTTTTGAACACCAAAAAGGTTTTTGTTTTGTATTTAAAAACTTGAAGTTTCATTTCTTTTTTTTAATAACAAAACGTGTTTTATTTGTTTTTTGTATCAAATAGTTTTATTTGGTCTTTCAATACCAAAAGAATAATATTTGTATTTCAATAAAAGAACTTCAGTGTCCACAAACTAGTTTAGTGCACAGGCAATCCTAATCATAGAGGAAACATATTCTACGACTAGATTTAGGAGACTTAAGTGGTAACCACCAGATATTTCTCAGGAAAATGCTCTATTTCAGCATACTGTAAATTTAAATGTTATCCACGACAACAAAATTAGATTGAACGATATTGACTGATGGACGGTACAGTGTCACATATTTACATATATATTGAATACCAACCCTAATAAACAAGCGTTAGACTCTCGTATAATTCGGAAAGTTGTATCAATGTTTTCTCAACAGTTAGATAAATTTTATTTCGAATGTAAAGATGAACAAAATACGAACTAATAAGTTCTAATCTAGTTTTGTGTCCTAATTTATTGTTTCCAGACTCCAATTTACTAATGATATTAAAACTTAGTGTTTGCAGCTGATTTAGGAAAGAATGATATAACTTCTTACTTTAACGTAAGATTGTAGATGTGAAGCTATGTAAATAAGTTTCAGTAAAAAATAGTCCTTACGTGAATTCTTGCGTTACTGAATGTATCGCCACTGGAAATATCATACATTATTCTCTTAGTGTGGCAATTTTTTCTTGTAGAAAAGTTAATGCCGTTATAAAACTAAGTTGAGGTATACAGTATTTTCAAACATAACCTAAGATTGAGCCACTCTATGATGTAATTTGTAGTTCTGAAATTTGTTATTTTATAACTAGAACCATCGCAGCAACGAAGCAGAAGTTAATTGGTTTGAATTAGAAACACCAAGATTTGCTCAGTAGTCTTAAAAATATTTAAATAACTATGAATATACTAGAACAACGTCTAACAGTAACGCGTTAATCTATAAATAAAAACAACAAGTAGGTATATTACTTATATATTTGCGGCGAGAGGGAATATAAAATTGAGTTTAGGGAAAATTGAGTTTATACAAGTAACATAAGAGATATAAAGGTATTACAATTGTGTAAGGAGGAGAAGTAATTATTGTTATAAGGAAGGAAAAGCAAACACTTGTAAACAAGACGTATAACACTGAGATTTTTTGAGAAAGAGAATACCATTGTAGCTATGCTAACGTAATGGAAATACATATGATGCACATTTTTTAATCCAAGGCAAGTTACCTGTTTAGAGATTCAAACTAGATCAATGTCTAAAAGACTATCATGGGCATGCACTAAATGTATCTTAGTTTATAACTAATGAGTGTTGCTTGAAAATTGTAATGCATTTTTAATAGACTATATACACAATCAATTCGGACTATGAAATTGAAATAGTAATTTGTAGTTTAATTTTGGACAAATTACTAACTATTTGGTAAACAACATAAATATATATCCGATAATGTGACTGGAGTAGGAACTAAGTTGTATGCCTTATAAAATACGTACTATAAAGGGAGCGTTATGTTTAGCAGTAAACGTTTTTCTCAAAAATAAAACTTTACACCTTCTACTTCGATTTCTTCACAGCTCCTACATACTCGTTAACATTAGCCTATCGATCTTTTGGTAGTTTGAGTTATCTATTTCAACTTCGTTTATGATATGAAATGAATGTTACTAACATACATTCAGTAAATAAATATAGCGTTCTTACGTATTAAATGTTTCACTTTGTTTTAAAATACAGTACAACCATTTTCTTAATGTAGCAATTTACTCTTGCAGCAAAGTTTTATGGCATCATTCAACTACGTTGAGGTATTATGGAAAATGAAATATAAAAGTGAGGTATTAAAATACATGAAACTACTAGATGGCCTAAGAATAAAAAGTAATTATTATACGAGCCGAGTTGAAAAGTTGGGTTCGTTTCGTGATAGTTCCTTAGTGTAGGGACTAGCTTCTCTGCCATTGCGGACTTCCGTTTCAATTTTGGCCTAAAATAAGAGTTTTTAATTATTTATTTTTTAATTGTTTAATTCAAGATAAGATTTTGCTGATTGGTAATACGTCTTTTAACCAATTTCTAAATTATAGGAATTTTATATTCTAAAATCAACAAAGGATAGTTCAAATTTATAATAACAGTATATTGTATGGTAGAATTGTTTTGACATTAATCAGACAATTTAACAAATGACAAACTAATGTGCATAACGAACCATAGATGTTGTAATGATTTAGTCAGAACAAATATGGGAATTTTGGGTTAGTTTTCATACAGTATTGATTGAAACAAATCAGTGAAAAAATAACACTGCAGTTTGCAGGGCCGGTTCTTGGAATTTTTCAGAGTTAAGCGAACACCCGAATCAGCGCCACCTAGAATTCCCCCCCACCCCACCCCCCATTAACATAACTAAACCCTATTTGTGAAATTTTTCGGGAAGAACTTTTTTATAAGTTTAGGTTAGAAGAGTACTTGCAATAAAAGACTTTTTTCAACTACTGTTTATTATTCACAGTAAATTTAACATTTTTACACTTTTACACATCATATACACTTTAGAAAAACCAAAAATTAACAATTTATTTCCTAATGTGAAATCAATTTTTACAGCATAACTTGGATACGATATTAGTTTTTATATATTACAATGAAAATTAGTAAAAACAGGTGTAGGTAGATGACAAGAAAGGAATTTTTAATTATATACATTAAACATGTAGAAAACATCGAAAACCAAATTGAAGTATTAGCTTAACAAAAAGAATACAGAATGTTCAAAAGTTCTTACCAATTAATAATTAACTTTCCTAGCTTTGATCTTAGCAAATTCTTTAATTGCTGAGTCGGTATCAATCTGGTTCAGAACGTCATTTTCTATTTCCGTTAGTGATAAGCCAACCAAGCTCTCCTGCGAGATCGTAGACCTTAAATACGTCTTGATAAGTTTTAACTTTGAGAATGACCGTTCACCACTCGCTACAGAAACCGGCAGAGTTAGAAGAATCCTTAAACTTACAAAAACGTTACGGAAAGTGCTTATTGGTTGTAATATAGCTTAAGGCTTCTGGTGGTTAACCTGAGTCGAACATCCGAGGAAAAACTTCAAGCTCTTTGAAGAGGTCATTGCCATCAATATCTTGCTCTTCTCCGTCACTAAGTATAGTTTGTAAATGTTGACATGCTGATCTCAACTTTGCACTTTCCCAGTCTTTTAGGGAACCTACTGCATACAAAAACTCAAACCCCTTGCTGTGTTTTTCCATTAGGTCAAATCTTTCTTTCAAAGACGCTATTGCTGTATCTAAAGTAACAAAAAAGAAATTAACTTTGGACGACGTCTTCTCGTCCTGTACAGGCTCATCATCACTTTCATAGGAGAATTGTTGTTTTTACTTTTCTTGGTCGTACTTTCACTTCTTTTTCAAACTCAGTCATAACTCCAACTTTTTCCGCTGCGCTTATCTCGAGCATGATTCATGAAGCCAACAGGCGCCGTGCTCCGCCGAGCGTCATCTCACTACAAACTGTAACTGCAAATCAATGCCTTGAGTTGAAGTGCTGTACAACTATGTATACGCATTTTTCAAGCGCTGTAAGTACAAACAGAATAAATACTTTTGGTGTGGTGTTTTACTTGAACTCTGAGCGAAAAAACAAAATAAGTTGTTCACTTGTCAGTAAAACCAATTGAAAATGGTTCATTTGTTTTCAATTTTGTCTTCTGAAAAAAAAACATTGTGTCCCGTTGGCGCTACTTTTTTGTGGCGCCATATGCGGCCGCGTAGTTCGCGTATGGGTTAAACCGGCCCTGGCAGTTTGTTTTAATGCATGCTAATGTTGCTAACAAAGATCACTTATTTTGGCTTTCATCATCCATAATACGCCTGAACTTCAGATGTCGAGGGAATATTTTCACCTGGATTGGTCAGCATTTGCGCAACGGTGGTGACGTCAAAACCTCCAAGCAGTACTGTGCAAATCACGTAAAAATTATTTTAAATAATATTTTTCGTGTGAAATTAAATTCAAACAAAAATAACATTGAGATGTGTTCTTACAAAGGAAAACTATACTTACTGTTTGACCTATTTACCTCGTAGTAAGGAAGGAAATTCAAACAAATTAATACGTATTTACTGAAAATGTTATAAACCAGGTGTTACGAGAATGAAACCAACAATTGATTGCGAATTTTAACCATCTTAAAGCAAACTTTAATACATGTGTTTTGCTTAATTTATAAGCTGAAGTAAGCTTCCTGTTTTAGAAATTCAAACCATGGTCTAGAGATCATTGTCTTTATCATGGTCATGAACTATATTTGTTGTAGTTTCTAATTAATGAGTGTTGGCTAGAAACTGTAATGTCGTCTCTCCATACACATAAAGATTAATTACTCTTGGTAAAGTAGATGTCCAGACAGTGGGCTTGATTGGTAGTGTTGTAATACGGTAGCACTTAGTAAATCTTCCATATGCACCTACAGCATTAGCTAGGCGTGTTGCAGATGTGATGGTCACAAGTCGTTAAAAATTTAGAACATGACCCAAAATAGTAGTTATGCTAACCTCACTTAAATTTGTTTTGTAGAAGCTAGTTAACATAATCAAAAGTTTCATCTATTATTGCATGATTTCCATGTTAAATAATAACAGAAATGCTCTCCATGTACCTTTGTACGCGTTACCATCTCGTTCTTCTACCAACCTCTGTAAACAACTATCACAATTCCTTTTAAAACCATTGAAATCAAATGAAAATATTATTACTGCAAACATTGTTATAAGTATAGTATTAAATGGTTACTAAAAACTTCAGTGTTACAAAATAAACCGTAATTATTTTGTTCGAATTTCGTGGGAACTCAAGTTCTCGTCTTTTCATATGACTGTAACAAAGCGGCAAATTTAATCTAGTTTGAGATTAACTTGTCTTTCTTTTAACCCGTTTTGTAACTAATTTAACTTTTGCAATTTTGTTTGAGAATCAGGTGGGGCAGTTTTCCAGTCACGCACACTCAAGTTTCGATATAATTAGAATAAATAAAAAACTAGAGGACTAACCTAAACTGTTTAGTCACAGTATGTTGTCGATAACAGTATAATTGTAGGAACCTGCTTGGGGGGGTAGTTTTTCGGGGGTAGTATTCCGGCGACCCGCTTTTCCAGTCGCGGACACGGCTCCCATATTGGTTAGTTGGCAGATTTCATGACGTCACTTTTCACCTGGGGGGTAGTTTTCCGGGGGGTAGTATTTCGCATCCCCCCTCAAAAGCGGATTTAATATTTCTAAATATAACTTGAATAGTTTAAAGAAAATGTCAACTTTAATACCTCTTAAATATTCTATTAGTGGAAGAAAAGTGCGAAAAGGTTCATTGTTAGCGCCAGCCAGGATTGCGTGCCCACTTATAATCAAAGGCACCTCTAAATCAAGGTGGGCCTGCCACGAATTATCGCACATGGTATACGCATGCTTATATTACGTTTAATTTAGGGTTTTATAACATTTGTAGCTGATTTAGGGGATTCATATTTAGGTCAGAAGTAAATACTACAAGAAGTACAGGTGGTTGAAAGGAGTGACACTGAAATGAGGTGCTCGTTGGAAAGCTCCTAGACCTGTCAACCCCTCTCTGACCCTCGTCAACCCGAGAATGGGCGCTAGATGGACATGGCGCTCGTTGAACAGGGCGCTCGTAGGAGGACACCATTTGAAAATACCGATACACGATGAAAGCCACGTTTTGTGCTAGAAATAAAGTTGAAAGTATGACACTTATAATAATGTTTTTTCGATTTTCAGTTTGATGATTCGTATTCATTTCCGTAGATTTATAATTTAGTATTAACGAAAAACAAGCCTGTACGTGAAGGTGTACTGTTTAACACAAATTAGGACAAACATTTTAACATATAATAAACCAAGAAAAATCCTCTTGATATTGAAACACCAATATCGTTATTTCTAGAGCATGGCATTTATTTTCAATACAAAAATAATTGATTTATTTTCAGCTTTAAAACAACGATTATAGTTTCTCAATAAAGAAATAACAATATTAAGTGTTGAACACCAAAAGAGTTTTGTTTATTTAAAATAAAAAGAACGATTTTAGTTTTTCAATATCAAAATAGTTTTATTTTTTATCAATACCAAAAGATCTTTATTTTTTTTTTATCCTAAAAGACCGATATTACTGTCTTAATAGCGATTTTGTTTTTCGTTCTGTTTATATTTTTAAAAAAACTGGAAAAAATCGATCCCATAAAACAAATGTAATTCTTTTGATATTGAAACACAAATATCGTTATTTCTATATTTAAAACAAATATCTGTCTTTCGATATTTAAAAACAAATACAGTTAATTTGATATTTAAAAACAATCATCGTTCTTTTGATCTCGAGAAAAACATATTGAACCTTTGGTATTGAAAGGTTTAAGTTACTACTAGGGGCTCTGCCCCTGGACGCTCCGCGTCCCAACCCCGGCTCGGCCTTCGGCAGTAGTGTAGAAACAAGAGTTCTGGGCCAAATCTGACCTTTTGACCCCAGGTCACCTGACCCTTGCCCCCAAAGGTCAAGATAACAAATTGCCCGTGACTAATTGACCGTGACGCGATAACAAATTGAGCGTGACTAATTGTTTAAGGTCACGTGACCCTTGACCAAAGGTCACCAGATAATAAATTGGCCGTGACGCGATAACAAATTGAGCGTGACTAATTGTTTTTACGGTCGATCGAGCGTGTAATCGTAATATATACGGGTCGTTGATAAAAAGTTACGGTTCGTTCGATTGACGTCGGTATCGAATAGATTCTTGGAATCTATCGATTTCTAAGAATCGTATACGTGTTGACGCCAATAGTTCTGGTTCTTTAAGAAAATGTTAACACAGTATGTTTCAAAAGTTTAATTACATTTTCATATAAAGTGTTATAATGTATATAAAACAACTCGTTCAATATAAAACGAGAGCAAAGAAATCTAGAGCGTCTAAGTATAACGTAAACACATGTTAATGACTGTGTACACAACAAGTTTAATTACATTTTCATATAAAGTGTTATAATGTATATAAAACAACTCGTTAAATATAAAACGAGAGCAACGCAATGAATCGTTAAAATGTACGATCCGTTGGTAAAAATATACGGGCCTTTAATAAAATGGATCACGTTTATGTAAATAGTTCTGGTTCGTTAAGGAAATGTTACGGGCGATTGATAAAAAGTTACGCTTCGTTGGAATATAATGTTAACATTGTGTTAATTACATTTGCATATGCATGGTTGGTAAAAATATACGGATCGTTAATAAAAAGTTATGGTAAAATTCACAAACGGTAAGTCCTATGACCACCAAACTTCACCCAAGGTATGTTGACCACATGTTGTGCGGGTTGCATAACCGAAAAAATGAAGGGGCAAAATATTTTAAAATTCGATATCTCTAGAACCGTTTATCCGATTTTGACCGAAATTAAACTAAAGAGTTTCCTAACACAAGCTCTAAACATTCGGGTTATATGGGTTGCATAACCGAAAAAATGAAGGGGCAAAATATTTTAAAATTCAATAACTCAAGAACAGTTGATTTTGATCGAACTTGAACTAAATAGTTTCCTAGTACTGTTAATGACAGCGTTAAGTAAGAGTACAGAATAGCGTTATATTGTAAACAGATGTTAATGACAGCGTTCAAAATTTCAAAATGTTAAGTAGAGTTTGTTTCGAATGTTTAATTATGTTTTCATATATTAAGTGTGGATATTTTTTATATGACGTTCTAATATAATGTACACGTGATCACCTCATGTCGATCGCGTGATCGCATTGTGTTTATGATTATACCGTCGTAAATAGTTACGGATCGTTAGGAAAATATACGGACCGTTAATAAAAAGTTATGGATCACTTGGTTGACGTTAGTATCGAACAGATTCTTGGAATTTATGATTTCTAAGAATCGTATATGTTGACGTAAATGGTTCTGGTTCGTTAAGAATATGTTAAAGGTGATTGATAAAAAGATACGCATGGCTGATGAAAATAAACGGGTCTTTAATAAAAAGTTATGGATCACTTGATTGACGTTAATAGCAAACAGATTCTTTTAATTTATCGATTTCTAAGAATCGTATATGTTGATGTCAATAGTTCTGGTTCGTTAAGAAAATGTTACGGGTGATTAAAAAAAAAAATTAACGCTTAGTTGCTTACCCAAGGTTTATGTTAACACATAGTTGGTAAAAATATACATGCCATTAGTAAAAACGTATGAATCATTTGATTGACGTTAATAGAAGAAATTGATACAGTATGTTTCAAAAGTTTAATTCATTTTCATATAAAGGGTTATAATGTATATGTTTTTATATAAAATTAATTTTATATAAAACAACTCGTTCAATATAAAACGAG
>JAGFPH010011695.1:9163-21839 GCA_018207615.1 Philaenus spumarius | reverse complement strand
ATTTTTAGGGGACACTCAAAATTTCCGATTGCTTCAAAAGATACTTTGGGCTGAGTTAGTATCGTTCCTCGAAGGATATTTGGTTGTTTTAAGAAATACAAAAGTTAAAGGGGGGGGGAGTGACTTTATAACCACCCTGTATAATTTTTGTGTAGGAACAATAAGCTAAATAGGTTCGCCCACATAAGGACACATGTAGGATTCGAAAATTTTTATTCGAACTTAGGTAAGACTAAATCGTTGTCATTCATAAAAATCTCGAAGTCGAATTTGTTTATGTAAATTTGTTTACAAGAAGGTAAAAAACTCGAAGTAGGCTGACATTTTTTACCGTTGATTATAGAATCACAATTAATTAACCAGTTTATAGTGCGAACATTAAACCTAGATCCTTCTCTTTTTATCTGCTAGATTGGCGAAGAAAACTGCCTCGGTTTTCGTGCAAATTTTGTAAATTCTTCTCCTCTGAAACTACTCGACCGATTTTAATAAAAGTTTGTAGGCACCGTATACATGGCGTGAAGGGTGCAACATTTAAATTTCGAGTTGATATTCCTTTTTATACTAAAATTTTCTAAAAATGCACGCAGGAGCCGTGCCATGTAGCTCTCTTGAGAACCGTTATAGTGGTAGCAGAGAGGCTACGAGGTTTAAGGCGCTCGTCCAGCCTGATACAGTTGGGACCTATTAGGGTTGAAAATACTACCCTTACCAATAGCCTTACCCGGGTTCTAACACTAATTCAATACTTCAGTAACAAAGGGACAGATCAATAATAACAATGCAGTGGTTCAGTGGCAATACTTATCTCTCTATATTTTTACTCATACAATACAATAACACAAATATATATGATTTGACACATTAGCCTTTACTTATGCTACATACATCTCTTTTACTAGATATTACTTTCGTATGACAAACTGAAACAAGAACTCGGTAAACAAAGCTACTGAATTTACTTCCGTTAAACTTTTGTCTCCAAACTCAATGTGATATCGATAGACTAAGTATTCCGTTTACTCGCTCAAATTGCGTTCTACTGCAGAACCGGTTTCGTCCTTTAATCGTGTAGAACTCTCGTAGTGTTGACTTGTCTCTTGCTGCCCAGCTTCCGACCCTTAGCTTCACAATACTTGGCCAAATCTCGGCCCAGCGTCCTTAGCTCACTGACCTAGCTCCCGGCCCCACACTTTAACAGACTGGCCTCGAATCTAGGTTAGGGTTATGCTTATATAACCCATCTAACTTCCGTGTTGACAAACTACACTGTTCTTACGTGCAACACAAAAACACTTCCGCCAAGCTCATCCTTCCTTATTATGCTTCCTTGTTTACCTCCATTTGTCTTACGAAAAGTAATATCTTTACACTAAACATACTAACTCTAATACTTAATATAACTAATATATATCTTTTATTACACACCCCATCAATTCGTAACAAACCTCGACTCATTTCCTGGTGCTCGATTTACTTGCGCTATACACTCGCGATTTCTCGGAGATCCTCCTATTTTTCACTTGCACTTTAATTAATCGATTATCTAGCAGCAATTGACAGAAATAAGTTGTGTTTAATTGTTTCAACTACCTAGCTCTCTAAACCTCTTAGTTTTTATTTTAGCACTGCTCGATAAGTTGGTTATGCACAATGACGATCGGAAACCTAGATTCTGGTCATACAGGGTGAGTTTTATGTCCTGGCACACCTGGATATAATTTAAACTGTCCGAGATATCAATTTGAGACTTTGACCATAACTATTATAAAATTTCTTTTACTTTTTTAGGCGGTTAAACATTTCGCCCCCCTATTTTAAAGTTGGGTAAAGGGGGCAACATAAAATTTTCAAACGCAAATCCCCATCATGTGACCCCTCATTTAAGGGGCGTAAAGAAAGAAATCAAATGGTGCAAACTAGAGGTCTCTATGTCACCCCTATCAAAAACTACAGCCACTCCAAAATACGGGCGAAGTACTTCCCAACAAAAAAAAAGTTTTCAACTCCTTATCTAATGCAAACATCATAGTTCACGCCTTTTTTGTTGCCAGAAACAAGTAGATCCCAGTAGTTTCAGATTTATTATACAGAGTGTCCCACGAAGAAACGGAGAAACTCTCAGGACTTGTTCTTCGGGTGAAAATAACAAAAAAAGTTCATATAAACATAGGACCGAAAACTCTTCGTTTCCCAGATATCCGCCATTTTTTTTTGCAAAATAATTCATATCTAGAGAACGGTTTGACTGATTGAGTTTAAACTTGGCATGAAGATTAACCTAACAATGATATATCTCAAGAAACATAATCGATACTATCGAATCTTGCGTTTCAAAATGGCGGCTGTTTGAAAATTTCAAACCTAAATAACTCAAAAATCGTACATTTTAAAGAAAAATGTCAAGACACCTTTTTAGTAGCCCTTTTGATTCCCTATCGGGTGGTGTAACTGTCAAAACAATCGGATGAAGGATAATAGTTAAGTTATGTGTAATAATTGGTTTGTTCAACCCGGCATACTATAGCCTACCAACACAGTAAACACAGCAATATTGTAAGTACATTTGCTGTCACTACCTTCTCGATACTTCTTAAATTAGCAACTTTGTTTTCAACTTTGACTGGCCGCCATTTTCGATAAGGTTAAGATAGAGGCCTCTAATATGTGCCATTCTTCTTCATTTATCAAGCCCTTTAAAATGAGGTACCACTTGATGGGGGTTTGTATTTAAGATTTTTGAATTACCCTCTCAACCTCCCATTTTCGGGTAAGGGGTGAAATGGCCGGTTACACCAATATCCATCTCACTGTGTCATATAGAGATAAGCCGAAGGTCATTTATTTATTTTTACTTGTTCCAAAGTTAAGGGTGGGGGTGGGACTTTTTGGACACCCGGTATAATTGACACTACTGTTTTGTAGGCTCAGTTTTAATCGTAGTGCAATTATTCAATCGATTACTTTATTTTACGGGTTTTCCCCCACAATCTTTCGATTTTTTCTGACTCCACTTCGGTTTTTATTTAATTTTTCGCTCCTGGCAACACTGCACTAATCCCTCGTCTTCGTTAGTCTAACCAGTACAAGGTAAAAAGTTCAGAAAACGCAGAAAAAGCTCATTGTTTCTTTATTTGACCAACAATAGGCTATGGAAAGTTAAGAGGATGTACTTTCAGCCTTCTCTTAATTAACGACTGTTAATGTTCCTTCGTATATCTCATTTAGTTCGCATCGTTTGAATGGGCTTCTTATTTAACATTTTTTATTTCGGCCCTTCACTTACGAGATACGAAACACCCTAGTGGTTTAAAACGTGTCTCAGGAACGTTCCAACAGATGTATTTAAAATCTTTAAGAAAACCCAACGTGTAATATTTGTTTACTAGTGGACCCGCAACGTTCGCTATTGCTTGATGTAATTTTAAGGGTAGTTGTAGCTATCCCATTTCATCCCTTTGACTTAAGCAATCAAATTGCAAATACTTTTGTAATCTTTTAAAAATAACATTACACAATTTTAGGTTTATAACTTATATGAAGTTAGTTTAATTTGTATTTATTTTGTAGGGATAGCAACCCCCATTTCAACCCTTTAGATCGGGATAAGAACTATCCTATATTTAATTTTAAGTTGGTATAAATAACACATTTTGAAAAAAATTTCATTAATATCGGTTGAGTAGTTTCGGAGTTCATCGCGGACAAACACCGTTACAATGGATTTTTATGTACAGATATAGAATAGTGTAAAATACGGTTTAGTATTTAAATATACAATTAGGTATATATCAAAATAAAGATACAAATATTATATTTAGTTTCACTCAGATTGTCTGTTTAGTTTTCAATATAATGATGTTTAAACTAACGTAATAATGTTCATCGGTAGCCCTATATTGAACGTCAAAGGTATGATGAATCACTTTGTAACAGCCGTGTTAATTCAGGATGTAACAAAGTGGTTGAAATAGAGTTTGTAATTTTAAATGTAATAAGCCTAATTAGTATATGAAATGTTTAGTATTTAAATATACATGTATGAAAATAAAGATACAAATGTGATATTTTAACGGCTTTTGGTTTCATTCAGACTGTTTGTTTAGTTTTAAATATAATTGTTGTAATCATAATATTGTTGTTTAAACTTATGCCTATGTTTATGGTCAAGCATGGTGTTAAATAAATTGTTTATTATTTTTTTTAAGCCAATATATGATTTGAAAAGTACTAAGCAATTCATAGTTAAGATATATTTTGTATGAACAATATTTTAAACAGCATATATCTCTAAGTATATAGATATGTAATTGGTAACAATCGATGTTTGAATTGAATTATAATACAGTAAGTATTTTTCGTTAATTTTTGTTTGTGTTTGTTTTTAGTTTTTCAATCTAACCTAAAAGGATGTTGGTTTTGTAGAGTAATAAACTGATTATAAATTTGCTGAGTAAAGTTGCTATGTTAATGAATGTAAACAAACATGACGTGTTGCTAAGCTTTTTATACGAACAGCTGTTTTTGTGCGCTATGGTCTTGAGTCCATTCAAAACAGGCTGTTTATTTTTTTCCAAATTTGAAACTTTTTTGGGAAACTTTTCAAAATTTTTTTTAAAATAAAAACCTAGTTCGGACTATTACGAACATTTTAAAATAAAAAAATAGCCAAATTGGTAAAGCCGTTCTCAAGTAAAGCGCTTACAAAGGAACATCAATTCATTCTTATTATATAGATGTAAAACTGCGTCATTCACACACCCTCAATATGAAAACTGTCAAAAATAATCGGAATAGTAGAAACAGATGCGGCAAACAAATTTAATGTACGATAAACATTTTCGTTCGCATGAACCCTACACGGAATCCCCTTGCAAGGAGTGTAACTGAATTAATTTGCCGACTTAAGCTGTAATTATTGAAATCTTGTTCAGTAATACACACTGTTGCTCGTACCAAACATAAAACACAAGGTGTTGTCAAACATTATTCAGAATCAAATGTAAACAGAATTATTATTCTGTGCCACAACTGTAGAACGGATTATTTAGCAAAGCGAGTGGTATTAGCTGTACTCATATACTTTACAGGAAAGATATAAGTACAAACACTTTACAGCTTTCGTGAAAGTAGTCCTCAGTGAAAGCCCTAGGATAAGAGTAAGTGGGAGGGGGGGGGGGGGTTGGCAGCAAAAGCGTAAAGCACAAGTAAACCTAACGGACGAGCACATTAACCACTTTTCCATTCTGCTCTCCATTTATGGTTGGCTAAGGATACGTTAGCGTTGTGTTACAGCATTCGTGAAAGTAGTCTTCAGTTAAAGCCCTAGGATAAGAGTAAGAGGCGATACAACTTATGGAGGGTGTGGGGTTTGGCGGGCAGCAAAAGCGTAAAGCACAAGTAAACCTAACGGACGAGCACATCAACCACTTTTCCATTCTGCTCTCCATTTATGGTTGGCTAAGGATACGTTAGCGTTCTGTTCTCAGCTTTCGTGAAAGTAGTCCTCAGTTAAAGCCCTAGGATAAGAGTAAGAGTTTTCCTTACTTCGCTTTAAAATGAAGGCTTGTTATTACTATTTCTAAAAATGTAAAGGGTTTTATTCAGATTAGAGATAACAAAATGGTTGAAAAGATGAAACTATAAAGAAAATGGGTTCTGCCGTACTTGTCTCATTTACTATTATATGTTTGTTATAAATTTTATTTTGGTTTTTTTTATTTATTGTACTGGAAAGTTATTGTAAATCGTGGGGTTTAAAAGTAAATGTAGAGAAAAGCCAGGTAGTAGTTTTAAAAAAAGGGGGGAAACCAGCATGAACAGAATGATGGCACAATGGGGGGGGGGGGGGGGGGAGGGCAAGAAGTGAAAGTAGGAAAAGGAACAAAATATTTAGGGCTTTGGTTAAGTAGCAATTTAACTTAGAATCATCATATAACTATGGCTTAATGTTTCGTATAAACATTTGTTATTAAATTGCAATAAATTAAAAAGATTACGTTCTAAATCAATTGGCAAATACGTAAAATCTTGGATGTCAGACGAGAAACTAGTAGCGCGCCACCATTTAAAAAATAGTAAGTTGGTTACGCGTGATATATTTTGCGTTTTACTTTTTTTTTATACTTTTAGTTTTATTAAATTGTTCATTTATTATAGTTATTGTTTTAATTAGGTCTTTAATTTAAATTTTACAAATTCACAACAAAATTATTAATTGGTAAAATATTTAACAATGTCAGTAGACAATTTTAATATATGAATAGACACAGTTAAATGTCTATTAATTGTATTTAAACATACACACAATAATTTTAGGCTAGGCCTAGACCGAAGAAAAAACATTTTATGTTTATTGAATGTATTTAGGCTACAATGAATGGACATTTAACTGTGTTTACCATCTAAGCTTTGATGTTATAATTAATCATTATATAATAACATTAAACGTATGGAAACTGTAAATATTTGTATAAAAACAATCTAATACTAAACGGCAATTGAAAGATTAAAATTATGTGTTTATGTTGCCGTTAAGGCTGGTAAAATAATTGAAGAAAAGGCGTGATGAACTTCGTTCCTGACAGGGGTCCCACGACCGAACCATTTACTTTTTTTATTTTAATTAGGCCTATCATTTATAGTTTTACAAATTTACAACAATTATTAATTGGTATTTAATATAAAAATGTTTGTAGAAAATTTGGACACCTAGTCATTTATAAATATTATTCTTAATTGACCTTGTTTGTGGGACTTAACAAGCGATGAATATTCTAATAAAACATTGAAAAAACATTGCCGCAATAATGTCTTCTGTACATTTATAAATTATATATATCGCCTAAGCCTACTGACAGAAACTATGAACATTCTGAATGTTTCGAAAATAAATAGAAAGTAGCTGTGACGTCAGAGACACCGGTGTCTCTGCAGTGTCTGTGCTGGCTACCGATCACGGACACCGATCACGGACACCGATCGCTACCAGTGTAACGTACACCGGTGTCTCGTCTGTTGTTAGCCTAACATTAATAATACTATTATACACGCCCAGTCTGTACGTCAAAACAGAAAAAAAAAGTTTAGCTATAGAATTAAAGCGAAAACATAAAATTATCTGGAGCGACAAAAAGAAATTTATTGTTTTAATTTACTTTATTTTAATGTGCCAACAGCAATGCAACGTAATCCCTGCTACGTTATGGCCGCCCTCAAATGTCAATGAAGCCCAGTGATTTAACAATCCGTCTAAGTATTTATCTGAGTGAAAAATAACAGTTGTGTATTCTTCAATCTTTATACAGTTTGTTAAATTATAATTTATTCAACTTTCAAGTTAAAAAAGAGAAATCTACTTAATTCAGCAAAATTCTTAAACTTCGAGACAACATTTGTAAATAATTAACATAAAATGGGAAAATAGCTTAAAAAAATTTCGACTTTCTTGGTCCGTTTTAAGATGGCGGCTATTAAACAAATTTCCGTGTTTGTATTTTTCAATTACTATCATACAGGCCACGCCCAGAAAAAATTTTACCAAACAATTGCCCTTTCAAACAATCTTCAACTTCGTCACTTTTTTAAAAGTAAACAAAATATGTAAAAATAATAGTTTTGGGGAAACAAAAGCCCAGTATAATAAATCAAAGAACTCTGAAGTGTATACATTTTGTGTACTTAAACTTTGGTCTTATATCTTTGGTCTTATTTTTAAACGGTTAGAGATCTAACCGTTTAAAAATGGTGGACAAAAATATTTCGGAACTTCGAAATCTATCTGCACCTTTATCCTGAAGGGAGTTTATGTTTAAAAATTGAGGCCCATTTATAAAATAGAAAGATTTACATTATATATTATAGTCTTTGAAAATAAAAAAAAATTATGTGAAAATTTAAAATCGAATACAAAAAAAACATCTAAAAAATTAAAAAATAAGTCAAGAACTAGATCAGTGGTTCCCAAAGTTTTTTTGTTTCGTAGAACCCTTTCCATGTTTTTCGGTTTTGGGTAGACCCCCTGCTTACCTGATTGGGTTGATTTTTTGCAAATTCATCAAGTTAGTGCTACTCACTTTTGAAGATTTAAGTTTCTAACTGTAGTGAAGTGTAGTGTGAAAAACTTTAAAAAATGTCAAGTTTTATACATTTACCAATTAAATTCAAATTAAAACTAACCAAATTAAAATTTATTCGCGTTAGGTATTACATTTTGCCATTGTCTTAGCGTCTGGAACTGTATACTTTACGTCGGTGAGAGTTTGTGTTAGTTGTTATTATTTAGTGAAATAAGTTTATAAAATACTAACTGGCCCGATCCGGCTTTGCACGGATAGACAAATCAAATTTAAATGTATACTAACAAAAAAAATTTGGAAAACGGTTGACCCTAAAGGCCATCCCTGTAACTTCCCGCTAACTACACTATTTTTGGAAATTTTGAACTGCCATAACTTTTGAATGAATCAACCGATTTTTATGCGATTTGCGGCAATCGATGCAGTTTTTTAAGTCCATTGAAAGAATCAACAACAAAATTTTTTCAGATGAAAAGTTTCGGAGAAATTGAGGAAAAACACTTTTTTTTATTTTATTTCGTTCACGATATCTCGCGAATGAATCAACCGATTTTTATGCGATTTGCGGCAATCGATGCAGTTTTTCGAGTCTATTGAAAGAATCGACAACAAAAATTTTTCTGATGAAAAATTTCGGAGAAATTGAGAAAAAACACTTTTTTTATTTTCTTTCGTTCACGATATCTCACGAACGAATTAACCGATTTTGACCGGACTGTTAGCAATCGACGTCGATTTTCAAGGTTAAAAGCTGATTAGATTTTGGAATTGATCGGTAAAGCCGTTTAAAAGTTATTCCAAAAAAACCTGATTTGAAAACATTTTATTTCTTAGTCTTTTTGAAATTTCTCAGAACCTAAAGGTCCGAATTAGTTGAAATTTTCAGGAAATCTAAGTTTGATGGAACTCTTTAGAACGCCGTTTGGTAGGATCCAATCGGTTAAGCCGTTCAAAAGTTATAAGCGGGTCACATACTTACATACACACACACATACATACAGACAGGGTGACACCCTCTCGGGAGTGGTCGGGGAAGATTCCTAGGACCTCAAAACGTCGAGATGTGATGAATACTCGATTTTCGAAAAACGGAGTGAAACCAATAACTTCCCGATTTTAGAAAATTTTCAATTTTCTTAGCGGGAAGTTAAAAATATTATATCAATAAATATATTACATTATTTATTTCTTATGGGGATTTTTAGTAACTTTGACCCCCCCCCCAAATCTCCGATAAAATTTCGAATTTTTTAAAAGCCGTTCTTAGCGAGCACCTAGGCCTCTAGAGGAAGCTACATACCTAATTTCATCCCAATCCGTTCGGTGTTTTTTTTTTAGAAACTTTGACCCACCCAAACCTGCCCGAAAATTTCCAATTTTTTGAAAACCTTTCTTAGAGATCACCTATGGCCCTAGGGGAAGCTACATACCAAATTTCATTCCAATCCGTTCAGTAGTTTTAGAGAAATCGTGATTTAGTAACATTAACGCGAACAAACAACCCCCTAAAATTTCGAATTTTTTTAAAACCTTTCTTAGTGAGCACCTATGGCCCTAGAGGAAGCTACATACCAAATTTCGTTACAATCCGTTCAATGGTTTTAGAGAAATCGTGATTTAGTAACTTTGAACCCCCCCTAAGATTTCAAAATTTTTAAAACCCTTTCTTAGTAAGCACCTATGGTCCTAGGGGAAGCTACATACCAAATTTCATTCCAATCCGTTCAGTAGTTTTTGAGAAATCGTGATCAGTGAGTCAGTGGATTTTGCTTTTATATATATAGATAGAAGATTATTTATCTTTGGAATCTACGTAAGGAATCTTTGTATCTATCTTTTATCTATCCAACCTAACTACGGGTACAAAACTAAATTCTTATAAAAAATAATGTATTTACTTTCTCCAGCACTCTCATACAAAATTACATTGATTCACTTTAATTTGTATGTGCCTAACAACAGGTTATATTTTTGAAAATATTTTCTTGAAACTTTCCTTTTCAAAACTTCGATTTTGAATACTTGTTATTCGTATTTATTGATTGACGAATTGAACTAGTCAATTCCTGCGCTGTCTTTGCAAAACTGTGAGACAAGAATGTATGCGGGTAACATGATGCTATTGGTATCATTATGTGCAAGTTTTTACAATGTCAAAGTGACCACAAATCAAATAGCCTAGTACTTAACACAGATGTACTAATTTAATTAATACGTAGTAAATGTAATAAAATAGAGCATTATAAAATCCCTACTTCGCTACTAATACAGTATTACAATTGCGAACATAAGTTTGTATACAAGACCGTAGTACATTGTCGGTCCATTTGTTACGTTTACACGTAAAAACTAAACAACAAATCAATCTGTGTTTGTGGATTATTCCATTCATGGAAAGCCAAAATTAAAGTCACGACTGATTTACTATCGTGGACTCCCATTTACATCTCATAATTTTTTGCTACATTAGTTTTTTTTGCTAACATGGACCCCTTGCAGGTCGTCGTCGACCCCTGGGGGTCGATATAGACCACTTTGTGTATCACGAATCTAGAGTATTTTTGTTTTTAAATTTAAGTTACGAGCGTCTCTTTGAAACAGTTAAAACCATTATCCATGATTTAAGAATCATTCTAAAGTGGCCATAGCGCTGGTCGAGTCAAATACGACACACTTGTCGAAAGTAACCGGTATTCATTTAGTCCAGAGTTATTTCACATTTACATTATTTTCTTTTAAGAAACTCTTACTCTGTATAAACAGTGGTTTCCCGTACACTCATTTACTACTGTTTTAATGCTACAGTATATATACATTTTTAATCTTACTAATGCGCCTTAGGGGCTTTTGTTTACCCGTCCTGTGAAAGAACACATGCATTGTAATGTTCTACAGTACTTTCTTCTGTTGGTTCTGTTTATGAGTTTTATTTTTAGGATTCGGTACCGCAAAGGGAAAACTGATCCTTGTAGGGTAACTCGTTTGTCAATCATTACAGTACAATGGAATTTGACTTACTTATCAAGCTGGCTGACCCATCTGAGTACTGTATATAATCAAGTAGTCAGAACTCAATAGATAGTTAACTGCGATTTTTAGGGCTTAAAGTTCGATACAACAAATACTACATATTTTATAATACTTACATGTATTTTTTAAAAATGATTTATTTAAAAATATTAAATATAGACCTATATACAGGGTAGTTATAAAGTCACTTCCCCCCCCTTTAACTTTTGCGTTTGTTAAAACAAACAAATATTTTTTGGGGAGCGATACCAGCTTAACCCAAAGTATCTTTTGAACCAATCGGAAATTTTGAGTGTCCCCTAAAAATGGGGGATTTTGGGGGCAACTCAAAATTTTTAAATGGGAAGTATGGTCATGTGATACCTGGAAAATAACATAAAGAAAATAAAAACGGAACACCCAAAACAAAATGGCGGTCCTAAACGTGTTTAAATAAATCGACATAAAGTTGCTAATATCTCGAAAAGGAAGAGTTTTTAGAAAAAATTTCAAGAGACAAAAAATTTTTATTTAAAGTGCTTGACCTAAAAAATTGCTTCTAAATCGATTTCGTAAATTTTATTTTTACTCCTTCATCTTTATTCATCAAAATTTTGTAAACATGACCATACTTCCCTTTAAAGAATTTTAATTGCCCCCAAATCCCCCATTTTTAGGGGACACTCAAATCTATGATTGCTTCAAAAGATACTTTGGGTTAAGTTAGTATCGCTCCCCAAAATATATTTGTTTGTTTTAACAAACACAAAAGTTAAAGGGGGGGAGGAGTGACTATATAACTACCCTGTATATGTTTTATCTGTAGTATTAATGAACTTCAAAATGCTCCTAAGATTTGCTGTAATTAAAAAAAAAATTGTGGTGTAGAATTACTTTTATAATGATAGTGAAATTATATTTGATCTGAACTTTTCTGAAAAATACAAACTTTATAAACAATTTGTTTTCATTCGGACGGTGTAGCACAGTATTTGTGCTCGGGTGACGTTAGTTCCTTTAACTAGTTCCCACCAACAATTTGTTTTTATTCAGACGGTGTAGCACAGTATTTGTGCGCGGGTGACGTTGCTCCTTTAACTAGTTCTTACCAACAATTTGTTTTTATTCAGACGGTGTAGCACTGTATTTGTGCTCGGGTGACGTTAGTTCCTTTAACTAGTTCCCACCAATAATTTGTTTTTATTCAGACGGTGTAGCACAGTATTTGAGCTTGGGTGACGTTAGTTCCTTTAACTAGTTCCCACCAACAATTTGTTTTTATTCAGACGGTGTAGCACAGTATTTGTGCTTGGGTGACGTTAGTTCCTTTAACTAGTTCAAACAAACAATTTGTTTTTATTCAGACGGTGTAGCACAGTATTTGTGCTTGGGTGACGTTAGTTCCTTTAACTAGTTTAAGCCAACAATTTGTTTTTATTCAGACGGTGTAGCACACTAATTGTGCTCGCGTGACGTTAGTTCCTTTACTAGTTCCCACCAACAATTTGTTTTTATTCAATCGGTGTAGCACAGTACTTGTGCTCGGGTGACGTTGCTCCTTTAACTAGTTCCCACCAACAATTTGTTTT
>JAGFPH010011694.1:6268-33387 GCA_018207615.1 Philaenus spumarius | reverse complement strand
CCGATGTACTAGAGACTTTAAATTTTAAATATAGGTCAGAACTGGATGGCAATACAACATTCAATCGGAGTTCGGTTTCCGGCTTTAGTACACCCACATTCCAGCACATTTGTGTCTTGCTTGTGAATTGAAAGCTTCAGATATTAAACTGAATAAAAACAGGACGATAGAATTTGGCAATTCTATAAATTGTCAAAAATGTAGAGTCAGACATGCTCAACTCCTTTGCGGCGTTAAGGAGAATGCGAGTAGGGGATTTCCTGGACTGTCTGGCATAGTAGTAACATAACATACCCTCATCATCACTACTTGATGAAGATCTTGACATTTTGAAACCATACTGACACTGCCTTGACGACAGCTTGACGACCCGTCTGCAGACGTGAAACAAGGGAAACGTCAATCGTTCTTTTGTACGCTTGACAAGTGTCACACGCTTCTCTCGCCCCTCTTTGCGTGGGCAACGACCCGTGTGTGGAGTGCCTTAGTGTCCTTTCCTTGCGTTTAATGTAGGTCAAAATATAAGAAGTTTTAATTTTATTTAGACAATCAGTCAACGGCTAAAGCTCAAGCAATAACTATGTATATAGTTTTTTTTTCTAAACGAAAGCGCTTTATGTATAAATAAATGAGCCATCAAAAGATGTTTCTAATGAAAATTATTTTTTTCAATAACGTTATATATTCATTATTTTCAATAAGTAAATATTAGGGTAATTATAGACATTAAATCGCAAGATAATTTATGGATAGTCAGCTGACTTTATTAACAAGCTATAAAGTGGTAATCAGCGGATGAAACGAACAGCTGTTTCTCCGCATTTAAATGCCTACCGATGTATGTAGTTTTCCCATTTTTACTTTCTTCACCCTATACGTAGTATATGGAGAAAGTATTGTTTTCGTCAAAATTTTCAAATTTGAATTTTTAGTGGAATTATCTGTTTTGGTGCACCCTAAACCCCCAAAAATTGTTTAGTGGAATTATCTGTGTTGGCGCTCCCTGAACCCAAAAATATTTTTAGTGGAATTATTTGTTTTGGTGCTCCTGAACATAAAACAAGTGTTTTTTGGTGATGTCTGTCTGTGTGTCTGTAAGGATGTGTACAGAGTTGGAGACCATACCAACGGTCCGATTTTGATGAAATTTGGTATGTAGGTGTAGTTCTAAAATATCTCCTGGCGTTTTTTTCATTTAAATTTTGTTTTTTTGTTTTTTAAGGGATTTTACGATTTTGATAAAATTTGGCTTATTTGTAGCCCTTAATGTACCCTACCATATGCAAAACACCGCATCTTTCTAAAAATTCTCGTTTATGTAATAATAATAATAATAACAGATTTTTGGGATTTTTTTGCCAAAAAGGAGTTTTTTTTTCAAAATTTTTCAAAACCTTTTTTCGTGCATCTATACAGGCCTAATTGACATGTTTGGTCCAAATTTGTTCGAAATCAATCGAATAGTTTAAGTAATAATAATAATAATGCAATATAATAATATAATATGGATGTGTGTTACATGCATCTAGTATTTTCCATGGTAACATTCTCCTACTTTTGCAATTCTAAATAACCACCTCCTATGCTACTCTTGGGAAGGTATGAAGTTTCAACTGCTAGAAAGTATGTGGCAGTTATCTGGTACCGTTTATTCTTAAATGCTATAAGCACTTACAAAACAAGAAAATGGAAGTCAACTGTGTAAACATTTCTTCACTTATTAGCGAATTTCCACAGGAAAGATGAGCTCTCGCAGTGACTTTTGGTGATACCTTAGGTGGCCATTGAGGACCGATCATGGTTATCAGAAAACAGTAAAATTGACATATGTACATTGTGTTCGCACTCTAACGGTCGCATTTTACGTTCGATTTATAGCACGCCCTTATAGAACGACTGGTTCCTCTAAAATAGATCAATATATAAACCTACCCTGTTCAAATCCACTTGAGGCAAATTCTGATCAGAAGCCGACGGCCGGGATAAGCGAGTTTTTCGCTGCGAGCGAAGTATTGGCTGTAGGCTGAGGTGCTAACTAATATATTTCGTACCTGATGTAGCTATTCAGTGCCTTCTTGAGTAATCTAATTTCCCAAATAGATGAAACCTATGAACTTAATTTTGTAAATTCGCTCAAATCACGTCATCATTATATAAATAACCTCAGATGTCATACTTATAGCTACAGATATACTTCTATTACAGCATATTGGGTAACGCGAACTCATAAGATTTTTACCTATTCAGAAGGCGTCCAACGCGCGTATTACATAGTCAGATGTGTACAATGTATTTGCATATGTACACATGAATATGTTTGAGCACAAGGTTGGTGCCTGTATTATAAATATAGTACAAGAAATATTCTTACACTGTATGCCAAGCGCATCACGTCATACTTACAGCTACAGAATGATATTCAGTTAGCATGATGAGACCTCATAATAATTTATCCATCCAAACATCGCCCAACATGCCAAGTTTTTATTTTAAAATATAATAATAATCCATAATAAAGGAACATGATACAAAAACCTTTACTACTATTTGTACATTATTGTGTTTTTTGCTTTAAGTGTTGAAATTTGGTTAGCATTTTTCTGATTCCACTTTTTTTCACTGGGTGAAACAAGTATTTACATATTTTAAAAATATTCTAACCCAAACCACCCAAAATTGGCAACAGAAACCTGTATCATGCTGTACTTCAAAATGAAGATTATAAATTTAGAATTGATCTCCTACCCTTTTCAGTCAGTTAACACGGGCGCGCCTCGTTATTTCAACAAGCAGAGGCCGACTCGCTTATTTTAGAAACGGACCAACGTTCAAACTATATCGTGAGGAACTAAAATTAAACATTAACAATGTTTGTGGATAACTGAAGAGCTACGCATGCTAATCTATTGACGAGCATTTAATTGATTACATACTCGCTCGTTGTAAGTGGCATTGTAAACTTGAAATTGTGCAGAGCAAAGTGATGAGGGGTAAAGGGGAGGAAATCACAATGCTTCAAGATAACACTGCGTACTATATAATTGCATTGCTTCTCAGTCAGACGCTGTTATTAATAGTAAAACTAATTTCAGCTACAACTGTAATGCTTTGACTGGGGGATGATAATTTCAGAAATTCCTTCAACTGTAGTCGATTTACATTTCATTCAGGTAACGTAGACTGCTGCGTGCTTCAGACGCTATCACCAATGATCACTTCCAGAGTAGTAGCCTAGTTATTTTAAAACCCGATATTAAAATTCGTGAAAATATTATCAGTATACATTCATTAGTCTTCAGTTTAAAAACGGAAATTTATTTTATTATGTAGTTTAAACAAAATATCACTATCAAGAATAAAAACTTTTCTTAAATCTATTTAATAAAGGTGCAGAGCCCTTAATTTATTAAATTAAAACAACCTTTTACCATTGTACGAAAAAACAGAACTTTCCATCTATACTTAAAAAATGGCGGACATTTACAAGTTGTTATGCTAAATATATTTAAAACTGATAAGTTTACCAAACAAATTTAGGAAACAAACAAAATTTAATTTTTAATAATAAAAAAAACGCTTTTTTGATTTCCTCATTAGCACCATAGATATCCGAGTTATCGGTTAAAAACTCACAATAATAAACTTCACAAAAACAATGCAGTTACAAAAATAACAGTAGGCCTACAGAAAGAAATTATTTGTTAAGCTTTTAGACAGTAACTCGGTTATCTTTTAAACTACGGAAAAAATAAAAATGTTAACTTTGTTTCTTTGTTCTGTTTGTTTGGTAAAGTTTACTGTTTTAGAGCTATTTGACATTAAAAATTTTAAATTATCGCCATTTTTATAGTGTAGGCCTACTAGGGGATATCCCTGCGAGCTCCGCACGCTAACCCCGTTGGCCCCTTCTAAACACATATTATGATATGCTTTCTTTACACAATAAAGGTTAGGGTTAATATTAATCTCAAAGCTAAGATGGTAAATAATGTTAAATGTCCAAATCAAATTATTTTATACCACCAGTTATGATAGAGGTTAAAAAACCCAAGCAATGCTCAGGTCTACATTAAACAAAACTTTACTTAAAAGTTACAAATATAAATAATTGTTTCAAATTTATAAATGTTATGGAAATATTTGAGCAAACAACTCTTTGCTGTACAAATACTAAACATATTTAACAATTACTTATTATGGCGCTCCCTTATCCATGCAATATTTAGTATAGTTTGTGTTGCTTTTACGTCCAACAGATATCGCTTTTACAAAAACCTCACCTAAAAGTTAGAAATACAAATAATTGTTTCAAAGTTTGGAATCAGGTGTTAATGGGAATAATATAGCAAACAGCTGATTACTGTTATTATTATAGTCAATAAACATATTTAATGACGCTCACATTTTTGTTCAAATATTTAGCATACTTTTTGTTGTTTTTATGTTCAATAGATGCTGCTGCTTTTGTTTTTAAAGTATATAAAAACCTGCTTGTATTTGAATGTAATGTTGTGTGAATAAATTTCGGAGATTAGCGATTTTGAACAAACAAACATTTACATTTTTATTTTTATAGATTTAGTTCTGATTATTGTTCAAGGTAAAAGGTTATGAAACAAATATTTGAATACAATTTTAGATTAATATCTTTTCTATTTCCAAAAAAATTAAATCGACGCTTAAAACACTTGTATGTTTAATAAAAACAACAAAATGGTGGATAACCAAGCATTTCTGGACCTATGTTTATTAGATTTTGTTTCTTATTTTTAGTAATAGAATCGCGGTTGAAATTTTACCTTTCCTCGTGGGACACCCTGAATTTTATATTCTATTCTGAAGGCTCTAAAAAATACTGACATTTGTAAACTGGTGAACAGTACATTACTTTGCGTTTTGCAAACCTCAATTTTATTCTTTTACTTTGAACGAAGCACAATATTTATAATAAACGATACCAGATATAACTGCTACATAGTTTCTCCCAGTTGAAACTGTATACCTTCCCAAGAGTAGCATAGGAGGTGGTTATTGAGAATTGCAAAAGTAGGAAAATGTTACAATGAAAAATATTAGATGCATGTAACACACATCTATATTATATTATTATTATTATTATTATTACCTAAACGAGAATTTTTAGAAAGGTTTTTTGCATATGGTAGGGTACATTAAGGGCTACAAATAAGCCAAATTTTATCAAAATCGTTAAAGCGGTTTTTAAGAAATTTAAACTAGTAAAACCCCTTAAAAATAAAAAATTTGAAAAAATGAAGAAAAAACCGCCTGGAGATATGTCAGAACTACACACACATACCAAATTGAATCAAAATCGGACCATTGGTATGGTTTCCAGCTCTGTACACATCCTTACAGACACTCAGACACACGGACAGACATCACCAAAAACCACTTTTTGTTTTCAGGGAGCACCAAAACAAATAATTCCACTAAAAATATTTTGGGTTCAGGGAGCACCAACACAGATAATTCCACTTAATATTTTATTGGGGTTCAGGGAGCATCAAAACAGATAATTCCACTAAAAATTCAAATTCGAAAATTTGGACGAAAACAATACTTTCTCCATATACTACTTATAGGGTGGAGAAAGAAAAAATTCTACTAATGTTTTTTGTTAAAATTCCATAACGGAGGTATTCCGCGAACCTACGGTTAAAATACTTATAATTAAATAAATACCTTATTTATACAACTGCTCGCAGTCCAGTAAACGCTGTTTATTAATCGGTGACGACCGTTTCGCCTATTCTATTCAGGCATTGTCAAACCGAAACTTGTTATGTTATAGCGTTTAATTTAAATACTCGTCAACTTTAAAATTACACAAAACACACAACACAACACATTAACATACATCACAGTACTTTGAAACACAAAACTACATTTAAAATATATCGCAATGTTAATACTATCATATAAGATGGACCCACGTGTTCACTTTTATTTATTTATAAGTATATTATAACCAGTCCATAAGGCAGAACTACAAAAACAGCTACGGTCAAAAGTTTAAATCGTACTTTTAAATACACTGAAGATGATAATACTGTATGTAATTTGTGTGACTTAGCAATGACAATGAACAGAGATGCCAGACTTGTAATGGGATTGACGGAGTCGGATGCGCCAGGTTGGGTTAGCAATTAAATCAGATTTTCCGTCAAGAGAACCTTTGCTACGTTCTCATCCAACTCTAAACACAGAATGTAATATTGCCTGAGATTACATTCGCTGTGAATTAATACTCTAAACAATAATTCAAATAACTTTGAATTAAACCTTTATTGTTTTTTTTTTTTTTTAATTATTATTTTAAAATGTGTTGTCGTTGAGGTTGAATTCAGGGATTTAAAACCCGTTACAACAGAAGCGTATAATATTATGTTATTTGGAACGACAAGTTTTCTGTTAGGGTTCAGCTTAATTTAGATTAATTGTGAAGTTTCAAACTAACTGTAGTTCAAAAAGTAAATGTGTGCGGTCGTCGGACACCACGCAGTTCATCAAGCCCTCTCTTCAATTCTTTTACCAGCCTTAAGGGCAACATACACTCATAATTTTAATCTTTCAATTGCCGTTTATTATTAGATTGTTTTTTATACAAATATTTACTGTTTCCATACGTTTAATGTTATTATAATAACGGTGTAGAATTAATTATAACATCAAAGTTAAGATGGTAAACACAGTTAAATGGCCATTCATTGTAAATGCATTCAATAAACATGCATAAACTGTTGGTTCATCCGTCTAGTCCTATACTAAAATTATTGTATGTATGTTGCCATTAAGGCAGGTAAAATAAATTAAATATACACTCAATCGTTTTAGTTTAGACCTAGACAGATGAAGGAACATTGTATGTTTATTGAAAGTATTTCAGCGTTTGAGGATAGTATTTGAACTACGCCGGACAGAACCGATCGATGAATGTAAATTAATGTAAATCGATGAACCGAAACTCCACATGTTTCTTGAATGTATTTACATTCATTGCCATAGCAACCAATTTGGTAACGTTTTTTTTTCGTTACTGTATTTTATATTTTTGTCATTGCCAAAGCAACAAATTAATAATACTTCTATTTTCTATTTTTTAACTCCTAACACAACACAACCCGCATTAAGGAACTTCATTTCAATATAACACTCGCTTATGGTTTAGTGGTTTAGAATAATAATCTTTATTCATTTCTATACAATGACCTCAATCAGACAAACCTATTCCTACAAACACAATTAACTTACTGAGATAGTCGTTATGAATCTAGATTACAGTATCCTCATACTAGGAAAGAGTCTGGCCTGAAGGGTGTGTCATCCCTTCTTTTTCTCCCCGAATCTGCCTTTTCGATACAACCAATTCCACGAAAACTAGGTTCACAAATTACATTCAACTGAGGAAGTTACAATTCCGAAACGGACTGCGTCTCACTTTCTTATAGTTTTACCTAATGCCCTCAGACAAATCCCAGGATTAAATCTGCTGTACACACAACCCATTTATTAGGTGCTAAGCCCACAATTCAGTCCGGATTAAAATATTAACGTGCAAGGCTACTTTATTCGACTTCATCTTATCCCCAGTGCAACTTTACTGATTCTTTAAATGTCTTTTTTGTTCTCTTCTTATGTTGGCTTCTGCAAAGCTGTTCCTGATCTTCCGTCGTTCTTGTGTCTCCCGGTCCTTCATCAGTGTTCCGGCCGCCGCCACTCTTTTCACACATTGGCCCTCTCGACCAACACACACTCACTGGCCTCTCCGTCCGTCTCTCAACTCACTGGCCCCGATTCTAGACCAGGATTAAGTTTATATAACCCATCTATCTCCCTTGTAGTTTTCACCCAATCTAGGCTAACAACACTATGTCAGCTAATTCCGTGTTACTTGACACGTTACACAATCCTGTTTATACTTTTTGGTCTGTCTTTTTTTAGAACTCAACACCTTTAGAACAAATATATTGCATCCTATCACTTTAAATGAGCAATTCTTGTATCTATCTTTGTCTGTCGCGGATCTCGAAAACGGCTCTAACGAATTCAAAGAAATTTTGTATTTAGGTGTAGTTTTGATTTTTAAGTACACCCATATAGTTGGATTTCGTGTAAAAACGCAATTTTTGAGAAAATCTAATTTAAAAGTTGAAAAATTTTAACATAGGGTCTTATGGGTTGCCACGTTGGTTACAAAATAACAACGAAATAGTAAATAAAGCGAACAAAACAGCTGTTTATAAACAAGCCAATTTATACTGTTTTAGCACGTTGGAAATAGAGTGGAATAGAACTGAGATCAAGTATTATCCAAAATCTGCTGTTCATTGGATAGTTTTTAATTACTGTTAAAAAACAAGCTAATTTATACTGTTTTAGCACGTTGGAAGTAGAATAAATTGGGTCTGATTTACCAATTTATTTTGTCAAAAAAAAGGTAAACTTGGCAAATATTGATAAATTCTAATAGTCTATTTTGTAATATAGGCCTGGCTCATTTCTGAAACATAGTATTGAGGTTATGTTAATTCTGCAATAATTTTTACTATATTTAGGCCTGGTTTCAAAACTTTAGTAGAGAGAATACAACTAGGCTAAAATCGTAATGAAAGGCTCTCACGTTTCTAAAGCATATTTGAGGTTATAATTAATCTTTTAGTTACTGTTAATATATTTAAGCCTGGTTTCATAACTTTACAAACCTATGTACAAACGAGCCAAAGCTTAACGAGATTCTTTACCGAATTTTCCAACTGCGAGCGAAGCGTCCAGAGGCAGAGCCCCTAGTCTAATAATTAACCTATCCAAAACCCTTGACTATTCCTAACATTTCCGACGTATCTATTTTACGCAGCCGTATCTTTTGCATTACACAAAAAGTGTAAGCGAATTTGTTTTAGGTAAACATTGAATTTGTTCCATATGATGACTTTGTTTGCAGCATTTACGACTTGTCAACAGGATCAGGTTGCATGAGGACGTTTGGAGTCCACGACAACGAATAACGTTAATATGTTTGTTTTCGTGCATCCTAAACATTGAAAGCAGATTTTTATTGCATTACACTTTTCTCTTTACTGTCTTATGTAAGAAAAATAAATCGGAGTCAAATGTATATTATTTAGCTAATCCGATTGACTGTGAATCATATTATACTGGGACGGCTATTGATTTATTACTTCCACAGTTTGCATTGCTGTAAATAAATTCTAACAAATAGCGCAAGAAAATCAACTACGTTAAGGGTCTTCTTCCCCAAGCGTAAAAAAGTGCACTTTGTACTAACGTCTCTCAGACTGCATTTTTAATCTTAAAAAGTTCTTAATTTAGTTCTTAAATGCTATGAGAGTTTCTCTTATAATTTAAAATTAAAAGATATCGTCGGCAACTCCTGTTAATAGAAGTTTTATTTAAGCAAACATTTTATATTTTTAATGTTCATTTTGGGATATTTCAAACAATCATTACCACATGGTCTCACGTAAAAAATAGCGCTGGATGAGGCGCTACTAGCCAACCTAAAAGAAGTATCGTGCACTCACTCTAGCAAAGAGCCTTGGTTGGTGCTGACAGTTGGTGAACGATAAGTGGGCGATTAGCAGACGCTGAGATTAATGTTTTCAGTCTAGCATTGTTGGCCTCCCCTGCACCACCGAGGTCACAGACTGTACTCGGACCTATTATATTGAAATCCCGCTGTACACTCGGAGCTTTCCCCAGGGCGAAGAAGACGTTTAATACCATATTTGCATAACTACCGGCATACATAAATAATTACAAATTCGTTGAGTGAAATATCTACACATAAATGTAATAATGTTATTCTGTTTTTAGTTTACTACCTTTTCTGACGCTATCACTTTGCAATATTAATTATAATATGATCTAGTTAGTCACAGCCAGAGATAATCTCTGTATATACAAATTAATGTTTGTTTCTTTGTTCTGTAATTATTCCACAGAATTCATTAAAAATTTCACAGTTTATAAATATTAATCCCAGGAGTGTTTAGACACTATAATTACTACAGTCTAAGGGGTTTAAAATGGGATTGCTATCCTTATGCAATACAGACATATAAATTCAACTAACTTCATACAAACCTAAATTTTTTAAATATTAATAAGTGATATAAAAACCTTTTGAAATTCGATTACTTATGTCAAAAGGATGAAACGGGATAACTACCCTTAACATTAAATAATAGTTCATACACTTACTATCTCAATATACAATGTATAGATTGTTTAGAAAATACGGACACTACAATCGAAGATAGTAAAATGGGGCAACTGCCCTTGTGCAATAAATATAAATTGCACTAGCTTCCTACAATAAAGCTAAAATGGTGTAGTATTATTTTTAAGTTATATAAAAAACCGTTAGCAATTCCATTACTTAAGTCGAAGGGATGAAATGGAATTACTATCCTTTAACTAAGAGGATAAATTATACAAAAGTGATATAAACCGTTTGCAATTCGATTACTTATGTCAAAGGGATGAAATGGGAAAACTACACTTAAAATAATTGATTCATACACTTACCATTTCAATATACAATGTACACATATTATTACCAGGATTGTTCAGGATTACAGGATTTGTAATGTCAGTTGAATTAGTAGAACTCGAACTAAATAAAATCAGTCATATTAAAACTAACAGGAATTGATCACAAAAGGAGCAATAGTTACTTTATATTGTGGGAAAATTAAACAGGATGTCTGGAGTTAGATTCCGGGGAAAACTTCCTACCTGGAGGAAGTAGGCCTACTTGGTGTCATTTACCCACAGCACAATATTATTATTCGAATACTCGAACAAGAGACAAGTCTATGACTCATTCAAGTAGTTTTTATTTCAATAATTTTATTCGAATAATTATTCAATCATATTTGTTTATTCGAAGTTTGTTGAACTGCCTTTACAATCCCTCCCCGCTACACCGCTAGCCCACCGCACGCTAGCCGAGCCGAGGGCACGGTTAAAAAAATCGTACTGTACCAAACTGTAATCTGTGATAATGTGTCTCAAAATAGAAAATAGTGTTTATTCGAATATTACTGTTAGTAAATGTCAAATATAAATTTAAAAGTTACAAGTTTTTATTTGTAACTAGTAAGCCCCCGCGAAAAATCACAGGAAGATTAATTAATTAGATACACATCAGAAATACATTATGTAAAAAAATACTACTTAAAAACAACAGACTTTATCTAGGCCTACCTAACTATGCCGACGGAGATTTTTAACTTAAATGTGTACAAGGACTATAAAACTGTAGGCCTATTTATTGAACAATTTTATTTATCTAAGTTATTATATATTTAAAGAAAGATAAAAATATTATCTTTTAATATTTTTTTATTTCATATTGATTGATCAAATGATTTAGAAGTTATTAAATTATTAATATTATAGTGAAAAAATTAATAATCGAATATTTTTATATGTTATACGAAGATGTACGAAAGTTTCCGAAGTTAAACGAATAGATATTTCTTCTTTAAATTTTTATAAACGGATATATTGATGATAAAAGGTTGTATTTTATATACAGTTTCAAAGTAAATCTTATAATGTATTATAGCATACATTAGCTATATATCTCATATTTAAAAATATCAACTTACTAGAAATTATAATTATTGAAGTTGTAAACATAACCCCAAAGTATAATCTGCGCTGGGTTTTGTTTAAGACCTACAGATGATGGGTGAAATCAGCTGTTATATTATTTTGTTACTCACGTACGTACACTCACTTTTATAGGAGTTGATGGTAATTACCTGAGACATTTTTAAAGCTAACGTCCTGAAATTTAAATTTGCAACAGAACTTCCTTCTTTGCATCCACAGTATAACCAATGACTACGTATCGATAAGACGAAATGTGCACATGTTAAAAATTCAGACCGGGGTAGCAGGTATAAATGTGTGTTTGCGCCATCGGCCGCTAGAATTTGTCGGTCACGGTCACACGACAGTCGGACCTCTCTCTGTCTCTCCTCTTTCCATCCTTGTCCCACACTCGGTCGTCCCTGAGAGCTCCTAGCGGCTGATGGCGCAAATTCACTTGTATACCTACTTTCCTGATCTGAATCATACCCATTTAAACTGTACAACTTATTGATATGTAGTCATTGGTATAACAGTCAACAGTTAAAAATGGTTTAGTATTTTGTTATTAATGGAAGACCTCTGGAGAGGGAAGCGTTCAAGGGTATCGCCTAGTTTCTTATGCAAATTAAGAGCCGGGCAGTGATGCAAATACACCAACAGTTAACACGTAATTATTTCCACTTTACTTGAATTGTCTGTAAAACTTGGCAATTAAGGATGCGTCTTTTTAAAATGTAACTGTGTCTAATTGATATTAAATTGCTTCTAATGTTTAATTAAAAAGAAAACCTTCTGTTAGAACATTGTTCCCTTTAAAAGCTGTTCCACCGGCTTTCATTAAAAGCTTATCGCTAGAGAACACGGCAAAAGACTAGGTTGCTTTGTCATTTTAATTAACATGTACGAGGGTAACTTTGTTCCGAGTCGAAAAATCTTTATTTTTTAACTCTTCAGTCGCAGTATACAGAATGTCTAGGAAATGTTGTTTCAAATTTCCTGTGTTGTTGTTCTAAAGGAACTTGGTCAGGTAATAATCGCCATCGGCCATGTTGTCTCTCGATCCAGGGTTGCAATCGGATAGTAAGCCTTGCTGTCCATCTTCCCCTGTCCCAGTTCACCACTGTGCAGGCGTAACCAGGACGACCGTATGGGGGGGGGGGGGGTTATAACAACCGGGGAGGGAAAAGTATGGAAAATTAAAAAAAATAAGATGCAAAATAACATGTTTTAGGCTTCCCAAAAGTACTTTAAAATTATATAGGTATGTATACTTTTCCACTTCTAATTGTGATTCAAGCCTATCTATATATTAATTTGAAAAGATTTTTTGTAATCTGAGTGAGATCTCGAGTTTTACTGGACCGATATGCACGCAGTTGGTACCAAATTAAACGTAATTGTCTGTATATTTGCCCATTTTGCTTGGATTTCAGCTATTACCCCACAACTTTTTTAAAAACGGAAATTAAAATCTCTTATGGCAATTTAACATGGGAAATTTTTTTAAGCCTATTCCGAGTGATATCTGGAGTTCTATTTTGTCGATTGACATGTGGTTTGTGTTAAGTGAAAGCTAATTAACTCTATATTTGCCCATTTACCTAAAATTGTACTATTCCTTCATTTAATATTTAAAAAATTGAATTTTAAATATTTTCTATTCATTAACATTGTTTTTACTGATCAACTGATTAGCACAGATCAGCTGATTATAACAGCATATGTTTTTTTTATCATAACATGGTTTGTTTATGATGTAATTTACTTTATTGAAGTAGATTATGTTTAATTTTGCTGTTGCTTAATGTACTTGATTGAAGTAGGTTATGTTTACTTTTGATGTAGCTTAATGTACTTTATTGAAGTAGGTTATGTTTAATTTGGCTGTAACAGATATAACATAATATAATATTCTTAAAATCAAGCAACAGCGAAGCATTGTCGGGTCCACTTGTTGTAGAATAATTTAGTACAGCAACCATGACTCTAATAGAAGAAACATTTTCAATTATTTAAGAATGTCGGTTTTGTCATTTGACGAACTACACGCGCGACTAAAAGATAGTATTCTACGAAAAAAATACTAAAATAAGGAAAGCTGGCGTGCATTTGGTCACGTTCGCCACCGTTTCGGCGAAGACTGTGGAAAATCCGTCGATTGTAGTGGCAGCGAGCGGCTGCACAGTAATTTATTTCTCCGACCAATGTGTATGCTCTAATTGTCTCCTTCGCGCCACTGTTGATATGATGGCGGCGGCAAATAATCCGTGGCGGACGAAAACTCCTTGTGTGTTCGAGGCCATACACTAAACTGCATTGTATATAGATGAAATAAAACAATAACACAAAATCTCACAAGAAATACGTTTAATAAATCAAACGCGTTTCAACGACAAAGTCGCTATCCTCAGTGATAAAGCTACAAAAGCCAAACTATAACACCACTAGTGAGTTATAGTTTGGCTTTTGTAGCTTTATCACTGAGGATGGCGACTTTGTCGTTAAAACGCGTTTGATTTATTAAACGTATTTAATGTGAGATTTTGTGTTATTGTTTTATTTCATCTATATTGTTCTCACAAGTCCAGCTCATTATTTACTTATATGCATTGTATATAAAATAAAAAACCCGTAAGCAGCACTGCCGCATTACTATAGCCGAATTTTCTTATCAGGGAATAACTAGTATTTTATAATGTGAGTTTACTATGAGTTTTGTTCCTTGTTCCGGAAACTGTTCCAAATATGCCTTTGTACAGGATTATAGTAAATTTAATTGCCTTTCGAATGATATAGCTCATAAATTGCACTGGGGTTTATTAGTGGGAGAAATTGCTTAATTACCTTACATTGATAATGAAAAAACATTTATCGGGATTTTCGTATCAATTTTGATCCTTGTTCCGGAAACTGTACCTGAATTACCTTTCCACAGGATTGTACTAAATTTAATTATCTTTCGAACGATATAGTTCAAAAATTGCACACTGGCTTATGAGTGGGAGTAATCGCGCAAAAACCTGACATTTATAATGAAAACATCATTTATCGGGAGTTTCCTATCAATTTTGTTCCTTGTTCCGGGGACTGTACCTGAATTATTTTTGCACAATATTGTAGTAAATTTAATTACCTTTCGAACGATATAGCTCAAAAACTGCACACGGGCTTATGAGTGGGGGAAATTGTGCAAAAACCTTCCATTTATAATGAAAAAATCATTTATCGGGAGCTTTCTATCAATTTTCTTCCTTGTTCCGGGGACTGTACCTGAAATACCTTTGCACAGGATTGTAGTAAATTTAATTACCTTTCGAACGATTTAGCTCAAAATCTGCACAAGGGCTTATGAGTGGGAGAAATAATGCATTTTCCTCGCTCTATTTTTGCCATTTTGATTTGAATCAAACGACCCGCCATTTTGTGTAAAATCGAAAAATGAAAATATCAGTGTCTGGGACATTCTACAAGGACTCTTCTACTAAAATTTCAGCTATTTTGATGCATATTTACTACCATTTTATCAAGGTGGGAAAAACCCATATACTTATATACCGTTAATCGGTATAACTCCGCCATTTTGAATCCGATCGAAAAACAAAAAAAAAGTATATCTGAAGAATCCTACTAGGACCCTTTCACTAAAAAATCAGCAATTTTGAAGCATATTTACTACCACTTATCAATCCGGGAATAAAACAGATATATATATATAAAGTAATTTTAAAATTGGGTCGAGTGTAATAGCTCTTATTTTCTTCAAAAATTTGGCTAATAATCAGATGTTAATACACGCCAGTGCCTTCTATGTTTAGTTGTTGATAAAGTAGGTTATAGTTATCTACCACGACGAAGATTTACTTGCAATCGACTATTAAATCAGTGATGCGTTAAAAACGGAACAAGTCTGAACAGGTCAATTAATTAGCTTTGTTTCAATAATTGAACGGCGTTTTGAGTTTAGTCTTCAATTATTTGATTCGTGTGAATCGTGTGTAATTGGTGCCTTTACTAATCACAATTTCTTGTGCGGTGTTGTTTTGACAATTTTTGTTACAAAAAGTCCGAATCCACGAAACAAAATTCCAGGTCAGAAATCTACTTATATTGTTTTATAATGCAGACACATAATATTTATTTGGTTATGAATTTCTGTTGTTAATTAACTAGACCTAATTGTATACCACACAAAAATTATCAACGAACACATATTTTAGGTTAGAATAACCTAATGTACCTATTTCATTTAATTATTAGGTCTATGCGTAAAGTACAACGGCTTTATTTGGCTGAGCTATAATAGGGCAAATCGTAGATAATATTACAATTCAAGTAACGAATTGTAGGTTAGATTACATTTCTGTCAAAATATTTTAATGAATTACTAGGCCTAATTAATTTTATAAAAACTGTTTTATTTGGCTGAGCAATAATAGTTAAAGTTGTAGACTACCGGTAACTATATTACAAAGAAAGGTTTCATCAAACAATATATTGTAGGTTACATTACTTCACTACCAGTTTACAAAATGAAAATGTTATAGTACACTTCGTTTTGGTCGATTGCCAATATTGTTATTGGATTCATTCAAAATATTAAAGAATTCCTTTCGTACTTGACGGGTCGGTTGTTTACAAAATCTACTATAATTGTTTCATCTCTCTCTCTCTCTCTCTCACTCTTACAAGGTATATTGGAAGCAAGGCGTATTAAAGATACGCCTTTAATACGCCTTGTATTGGAAGTATTTATTTAGGCTCGGCTTAAAGGAGATGTACTCATAGTCTATGTTTTTCTTTTCTTATAACATTTCAGATGTTCTGCTTTAATACTGACCTACTAACCTAGTCTTCAGTCAATGTTTACGCAAATCTGCTTCGGTTGTCCTACGTTATTTTATTGAACAACTAGAGTAAGCCCCCGTGAAAAATCACAGGCAGATTAATTACAAACACGTACATAAGGAACACGAAATTAAAAAACATATATTGTTAAAAACAACAGACTTTATCTAGGCCTAACTACCATCGCTTGACAAGGATTTTTAACTCGGTAAATGTGTACAGTTGTATAGTTATAAGGATTACAAAACTGTAGGCCTATTTGTTCAAATTTTGTATTTATGTAAATTATTAACATAGCCTATCTGAATAAAGATAAAAATATTAGCATATCTTTTATTTGCTTTTTATTTCATTTTATTACTTCATAATTGATAGATCAATTGATTTAAAAGTTATTAATATTATAATGAAGAAATTAATAATGGAATATATGTTTATACTGTATGTTATACAACGATGTACGAATGTTACCGAAGTTAAGTAAATAAGTATCTCTCCTTTAAGTTTTTATAAATGTATATATTGATAGTAAAATGTTGTATTTTTATATTCATTGTATAACCTCAAAGTAATTCGTATAACATATTATAGCCTACATTAATACATATTTAAAAAAAAAAAACTTCACAAGTGACTTATATTAGTGATTGAAGTTGTAAACATAACCTCAAAATATAATCCATGCTAGGTTTTGTGTATTACAGATAATGGGTTAAATCCGATTTTTTATATTATACCTCTTGTTATTTACGTACGTACGTATACAGGGTTTACGTACGTACAGACGTACACGTAAAGGACTTGATAATTTTCCTTTAACGAAACTTTTTACATATTCAATTTTATCTTTTACTAATTAAAATTTATTTTGACATATTTTAGCCTACATTCTTTATTATTTAATATTGTCAAATATATCTTCAACCACTAATTTTACAAAACAAGTTAAATTAGAATTTAACTACAAAGAATTTATGTTTTTATATCTGATAGTTTTATAGTACCCTAAATGTTTTTGTAAAGTTAGCGGTTTTAAAGATATTTGACATTTAAAGGTTCAAATGGATTCCATTTTTTTAAACATAAAAAAAGGCGTTTTATTTTTTGTACACGGGGAAAAGGATATGTAACAAAAATATGTACACCAAATTTAAGCTCAATATCTTTTCTATTTTCAAAGATATTACGTGCTTAGCAGAAAAACAAAATGGCTGATTCGAAACCCAAGAATTTCAGGACTTATTGAAACTTTTTTAACGCATTTCCATAGATAAGATGAGCTATTGCAGTGACCCTTCGGTAGGGAATAGTAAAGGAGCATCAAGCATGGTCAGAACACGTTTTATTGTGCCATTACAAATTTTATATATACACTAGCTGACCCGATCCGGCTTTGCACGGATAGACGAATCAAAGTTAAACGCATATATTTTTATGGGGATTTTTAGTAATTTTTAGTAACCCCAAACTCCCAATCCGTTTCATTCCAATCCGTTTGGTAGTTTTGGAGAAATCGTGATTTAGTAAATTTGACCAACCCCTCCTAAGTTTTCGAATTTTTTGAAACCCTTTCTTAGTGAGCACCTATGAACCCCCTAGAGGAAGCTACATACCAAATTTCGTTCCAATCCGTTCAGTAGTTTTTGAGAAATAGTGATCAGTCTGTCAGTGGGTTTTGGCTTTTATATATATAGATATGTTACAACAGTTCTTCCCTGAAGAAATTTATTAATTTGACGTGCCCCAAGTTCGGGAACACTAACTTTCCAGAACAGTTGCAAAATAAGTTAATATCACCTACTGGAAGAAACAGGCTATCAAAACAGCAGGACGTTAAAAAAAACAAAAACAAAAATTGGTTTGACCTAGGCGATATAAAAATATCGGGTAGCCTAGGTTGTCTAAATATCCTGACTAAAAAAAACTTTCAACACTAAATTTCCAGTAATCACAATTTAATTTCCTTTTGATTAAGCTTAGTTCAGAACACAAGAATTTAATTTAATTTTTATTAAATCTCTGAGCAGTAAGTACAGTGGAACTGACCTTGTAAATTACTTTATTTGTGCTTCCGATATTTTTGTAATTAAACACTGTGATAATGTTATTACTAGGAAATATTCTGATGGAATATTAAAACAATAGGCAAGTGAAAATAAACTTTTTTGTTTATACTGAAAAATACAAATTAATAATTTATGCATAAACATAAATTAAAATATTTTTTTTCCGTCGGAATCTTTCCAACAATTACAAAACTTTATTAAAATTTATTTAATTATATTTTTTCTAATCCTACGCAGACAGAATAATTTTTTCTACCTGATTTTATATTTAGTTAATTCAATTTAATTTTCCTTAGCTTTAGTAAATTTTTAATTACCAATTTTATTTCATTATTTTTGAATTTAACGTTACTTTAATTAAGTTATTTATGACTATAAATAATACAACAAGAAATCAAATAATTAATCACCCTACCTTATCCAGTATATTTAATAAATGTATTTGAATTTAATCAGGCAAATTTTACTTTGGGGAATAACGTAAGTACGCTTTTCACAGACTTTAGGTACTTGGCCGGCTTGACGGTGTTGTTGACGTCAGATGTGGCTGTAGGTTGGCTAGCAGGGTTGAGTCGCTCTTGTTAGTTACATATGTCGTGTACAGATGAGCAGCGTGCTGTGGTCCTGTTGGCGTGATAAAGCTGTCTTTTGGAAGGTTTACATGTGTCAGATGATTAAAGATGTCCTCTTGAAGTCCTAGGTTCGCTCGTTTGGTTTTCTCGTTTTTAAGATCTCATTTCCGCAAAACTCGCTTGTTGTTTGTAGCCTGAAGTTACAAAAATGAAGTCGACTTCATTAAAGTCTTCTTTGTTCAATATTTGTTGTAATTAATATTGAACGTTGAACTACATCGTAACTGTTCTAACAAGTGAAACTGAACTAAGTCGTTTGTAATACGTGAAGACTGATGAGCTCTTCTAAGTAGTACTTAATCAATAAGAACAGAAATCTATAAGTAACTTCCAATAACTGATACTGAAGTAATAGCAAATTAAAATCCAATAATCTAGTAAAAATCCATTTTAATCGCTCGCCACCGTGTCTAGACCTTATATACTGTTTTTCCCCACCTTTTTCCGGGACTTTTCACTTCCAAACGGTTTTCCTAATCACCCTGTTAATTTTCCTTTTTGTTTTACTTTTTTATTCCAGGTCAAACTAATTAAATCTATTGTTTTCTCGGAATGATTATTTTTCTAACGTTGGTACAACTGTCTGCTCTCTTCTGCGCTGTAGCTTCAAATTTAACCTCGTGGCACAAGATTTCTTCCACTGTTCTATTTCCTTTCTCAATAACTTCTCACGGCGTCGTCGGATTTTCCGCGAGTTGACTTGTGTTGCTGCGTGCGTTTTCTTCTTTTACCCCGAACTTGAATGGCAGTCGTGCGATGTTTCGTTCTCGTTCCTATCGCATGCTTTCCGTGCGACGTCTCACGGCAAAGTCTCTGAGTTTTCAATTCTTGAGATTTTCCTTTTGACACTTTGAAATTCATTTGGGATTAACACACCAGCCTTTATTTCGTGAAGTTTGCTGTATTTTTCCTTGAGTAGTAAGACTTGTAATTTTTACGGTTTTTGAATTGTTCTTGGTTAATTAATTTCCGAAATTTATTGCATATACTGGTGTTTTTTTACATTAATACTTTTCCCTACTCTAACTTTAAATCTTATAAAATTTGAAACTTTAATTTAATTTTTTTAAATGATTTTAAGGTGTGAAATCTCTCACCCTTTCTTTGAAATAATATTAATTGTTTTTCTTTGTTTTACTTTAAAACTTTCACATACTCTATTACATGTTATACTTTAACTTTGTTAAACTTTATTTTTTTTCATATTTTAATGACGCATAAACTTCGTCATTTTAGCTCATATTTTTTAAAATATTAAAAATTTGTTCATAACTCATTTAACATTTATTTTAGGCCTACTTCTGTATAAACCAAAAATATCTTTCTTTTTGGATTTTGAGAAAATTTTTTATTTTCCCTTAAATTTAAACTTTAATTTCGTAAGCATCGATTAATATTACGATTTGTTAATTATTGCATACTTAACACACACGTGTTTAGCGTAATGTATTCCCTAAGAAATTATTAAATATAGGCTAAGTTATTATTCATTATCAGACAAGCTAGAGTTCAAGAATCAGTTTTCAGTGAATATGCCCCAACTTTTTCTTGCTGACCTAGAAAAATATTGTTTTGCAATATTTGTGTAAAATCCGAAATTTCCAGGAATAACACGGGTCTTGCCCGTTGTAATGTATATATGTGTACAGAGTATTTGAGGAGTCTTGAACTTAGCGCGGGAAGCGGATCATCTTTGAACCTTGATTGTAGGGGTGTCTACCAAAAATATAACGGTAATGTCAAGCCGATGTCGGTCTATGTGGAACATCGGAAGAGTATCCCTCGCCACAATGGATGCAAACGTTTTAACCTGAAATAGGAATTCTGGCAACTGGGTAAGGCTCAGTAATGATACTAGATGTAAACCTTTAAATCCTCAGAAAGCATTCGTGGTGTTAGTTGTTACTCAAGCTAGGTGTTAGACCATATGTCAAAGTGTATTCATTTTGAAGTATTGTTTGCACGGGTGGATGTTACTGCACAAGTGGCCTGTTACACCCAAAGGTGTTACTGCACAAGTGATGTGTGTAATGGCATCAATTAATATTACAGTTTTGGTTTCAGGGTGAGGTGCGGCTCCACTGTTGAGATGCTGGCGGCATGAGGCAGTCCACACATGTTGCTAGTCGACCATCAGCCTGTACTCCTCCCAAAGAAGTACGTTACCCTTTTGGAGTTCAGAACGATCTTGGGCAGGTGATCCTCGGTTCGAAAGCTAAGGTAAGACTTCATAATTGATGAATCGAATCTACTTTTAAAGTAACATTATCTATGTATTTCGTCAGAATTGTTTTACACGTCAAATTAGTTAAGAAATAGATTTCAAAATAATATAAAACGGTCAAATGTGGTCACTAGTTCTATTCGAATTGATCATACAAACCAATTAAACTATGGCTTTTGTTACTTTTTCTCTGTATAACGTACCCTAGTATTACGAGTTTACCGGCCGTTGAAACTTGTCATTAAAACAATCCGCCGTTGACCCTGGTTTTTAAAAGTTTATCATTTATAATTTAAACACCCGACTTACCCATACTGAGAACCACATTTGACAACAATGATTTAATAATTATAGTTACGCGAGATAGTACGTTAGTTATCTAATTAACGCGAGATATAATTTACTAAAAAGTGTAAACAATTTACTGCAGAATCGTTTAGCGTCTATCTAGATGGTATCGACCTAATTTGGCCGTAATTATTATGTTATAGGCTGGTCATGACTCACAACTCGGCCATCGATTCACAGAAGCCTGGGTTTACAAAACTTGGTGGATATTATAATAGTTAACTTATACTTTTGATATTTAACTACACCGCACTGGGCAACAATCCTGTCTCCAGCGTAGCACAACTTTGGACTTCCTGGCTTTATTAGTGCTCGTAGATCGATTGCAGATTCAATTAATCGAATAGTGATTCGGTTTATAAATTCGACTCAGATCTTGAGCGTGTCATAAATTATTTCGTCACTTGAACGATAATGTTACCAGGAACGGAGTGCACATGTGCGGAACTGACTGGACAGGTTCTCATATTTGTAAAATTATCTAACCTTTTCTAAATAATCTTATTCGCATACTTTTTTTAAATAATTAAGTAATGTTACGATAATCCTACAACAGTGTATTTTTACACTAGAATTTTACTGTTTTTCTTAATGATTAATAATGGTTGTTATTAATCGAATACTCTGTTTCTTTGGTAAAGTTAAAAAAAGATTTGCTTAATTGACTGCATTTCAGTTACAAAGGAGCTGAGTTGACTGTGTACGGTGAACTTTTCTAAATTAAACACCAACGATAGTTAATATTCATCACGTCTGAGGACAATAGGGGCTGAAGAAGTACTCGGAGAGTTTAATCTATTGTTGATAGAAGTTGGAACACTGACGACCAACTTTGACGGTGGTTTCTTTTGTGATCCCCCTTCTTATGGTAAATATATTCCGCGCTGCGCCTTTACTGGAAACTTTACCTCGTTATAGATTATTGAACCGAGTGTCCTGGTTGTTGCTTTTACTGGGCTAATTTATTTCAACTTGGAATTGTTAACGTCTGCCGTGAGGGTGCAATTCACTTACAGTGTATGCCATCTATAAAAGCTTAGAGGCCGCTTGAACTTTATAGCCTACGTATATCGGTGTAGTCTTAGTTTCGCAATTAAAGAATCTAGAAAATATATTTGTTTTATTTCCAGGTATCCCTAAAGTATATTTTGAGGGTGGGGTTGTGATTTTAATGTAATCATTGATCGAGTTTTAAATCGTTTTAAATGTATTTTAAAATTAAATTAACTTGGTGGATCTCCAGAAATAAACATGAATCCCCAAAAATGCCCTTATAAAAAATAATGATGAAATGAAAATGGTATTTCATAATGTCAAGACAAATATTTTGTAGCTCTTTTAATTCCCTATCGGATGGTGTAAAACTATCAAAACAATATAGGATGAAGGATAATTGTTTAGTTAATAAAATTAATAACAGCATACGTAATTAAAATATTGGGATGTTTTGTATACGTTTACTAAGATATTTATGATAATACAGGATGTTTCGTAAAGAGTCGGCAATATTCTAGGATATGATTCAGCACATGAGAATGAGACAAAAAATCTCAATCAGACAAGTGACCGGAAACGCTTTGTTTTCCCCAAAGCGGCCAATTTGTTTTATTCACTAAATAATTTATATCTAGAAAACGGTTTGACTGATTGATTTCAAATGTTGCGTGGAGTTAAACCTAACAATGATCTATTTTAAGTAAAAATAAGCGATTGTATCCGATTAAGCGTTTCAAAATGGAGGCCGTTTGAAAATTTCAAACCTGAATTACCCAAATCGTACATTTTAACAAAAACTGTATAGACATATTTTTTGTCGCCCTTTTTATTTTGTACGGGATTGTGTAACTGTCAAAACAATCGGATGAAAGATAATAGTTAAGTTATGTGTAATAATTGGTTTGCTCAACACTATACCAACAAAGTAAAAACACAAAATTGTAGTTACGTATGCTGTTATTATCTTTAACTTTCCGATAGGAAATTAAAAGAACTACACAAATTTGTCTTGACATTTTAAATTTTTTTCTTAATATTGTGAATATTGTTGCAACTGTAAAAACAATTGAGAGAAGGATAATAGTTAAGTTATGTGTAATAATTGGTTTGTTCAACCCGGCATCCTATATAACACAGCAAACACAACGCTATTGTGGGTACGTATATTGTTGTTATTACCTTTAACTTAACTATTATCATTAATCCGATTGTTTTGACAGTTACACCACCCGATAGGGAATTAAAAGTAATACAAAAAAGGCTCTTGAAATTTTTTATTAAAATTTACTGTTTTTGGGTAGTTCAAGTTTGAAATTTTTAAACAGTCACAGTTTTAAAACGCATGATTGGATATAATCGATTATTTTACGTAAAACGTAAAATGGATCTTCGTTAGATAAAACTTCATTTCAAGTTTGAACTCAATTGGTCAAACCGTTCTCAAGATATTAATATTATTTTGTAAAAAAACGCACACAGACAGACAGACGAAAAAAGAAGCCCCGAAGAGCCTTGTTTATATTGTGAAATATGTTTGTCTCGATCCCAGGAACAAATCCACAAAAGGGGACCACAGAGTTCGGGGACATCCTGTATAGGTAAATTAATAATAATATCGTTATATATAAAATAGTAGACACAAATCCCATTTCGTAAATTTATAGAACGCCCTGTGGAAAGCTCATCTTAAGGGGGCTATAAAATTAGTGGTCACACAATTTTATAGCTAACTAGCTGGCCCGATCCGGCTTTGCACGGATAGACAAATCAAATTTAAATGTATATTAAAAAAAAAATATTATATAAATAAATATATTACACTATGTATTTCTTATGGTGATTTTTAATAGATTTAACCCCCCAAACCTCCCCTAAAATTTCGAATTTTTTGAAACCCTTTCTTAGCAAGCACCTATGGCCTTAGAGGAAGCTACATACCAAATATAGTTCCAATCCGTTCTGTGATTTGGAGAAATCGTTATTTAGCAACTTTGACCCCCCAAACCTCCCCTAAAATTTCGAATTTTTTTTAACCCTTTTTTAGCGAGCACCTATGGCCTTATAGGAAGCCACATACCCAATTTCATTCCAATCCGTTCAGTGGTTTTGGAGAAATCGTGATCAGTGAGTCAATGGATTTGGCTTTTATAAATATAGAAAAACAGAAAACAGTTCTTGAAATATTAAACCGTTAGCATTCTGTATATTGGACTCACACTGTCTCTATTGTCCTCATTTGTGTTGAATATTGATTACAGTTCCTGCTTAACTTGGAAAAAGTCAAAGATCATCGAGTAAACGCAACCGTTCTGGACCCGAGGTATTGTCATTAAAATACGACCGACTTGTTCCTGTCCTGCTTAATCTCGGGTAAATTATTTATGAAGCATCGTTGGCGCCTCGCATACCTATGTATACTGTTTCGGTTTTGAGTCATTTGAATTTTCTTTTGATCTCCACGGTGTTTACGAATATTTACAGAATCTATTTCAAATAGAAAACACAGGAAAGTGTTGTCTTTGTACATAATTCAATCACGCAGCTGAAACGCTGACGTGAGCTGAGCGAATTTCCAAAATTAGGTTCATGTGTTTTAGGGTTTCAACCAACTATCACGAAGGCGCTAAATGACCATGTAATTAATTAATGTAACTATATTAATATAATTTTCGCTTAACGAGTTAGCACATCGTCCTTGCGGCTTCAGATTATGGATTGCTTCGCTTCGCTCGCGACTTTGCATCCCGGCCGTTGGCCTCTAATTAAAAGCTTTCTCCACCGGGTACTTTTATGGTAATTTATGTTTTGATTGATTTTGAAGAAATCAGACGTGCTATAAAGTCACGTAAAGAAAAATAGTACATTATTATTTTTTTAAAGTAAAACCTTAAAAAGTTCAATTTTCGTAAGACAAATCATGGAATGATTCGCATCGCATGCAACAGATAAACTTTGTATTCTACTTTTAGGGCACTTTTTTGGTATTTTAAGTTTTAATCGATCTTGGAAAAACCAGGGCTATAAGGTCGTGAAAAAAAAATGTGCAGAATAATTATTGCAGCCCAAAAATCGTATCATTCGACTACGAACAATCTTTAACAAATTTTCTTCTGATCAAAAAACTTGCTTAACTGATCTTTTTTTTCTAACAAATTCGTCTGAACGACTTAGAAAACTATCGTGTGTACTTAAGTGTTATACTATTTGTATAGATCTTTCCCGGCTCTTCTCGATTAAAATTATTACCAATAATTCTTTATTAACTTCGGAAAATAACACGAAATTGGTTTTTCTTCATAAGCAATTTACCAGCGCATGGTGTGAAAGTCACACAAAGTGTGAACAAAAACATAAAGCCCCCGTTACACGGACTGAATGAAATAAAAATAAGTTTCATCAAAACAGCGTACCTACATTTTGAGTTAAACGGAAGTGAATATGTAAATTAAGTACATATTTAAAACCGACAGGAAATTAAATGTTTCGGTATTTAATGTCTGACACAATCACCCTAAAGGTAGGCGCGCACTCGTCATCGAACGTAACGCAGGCATCGGAAGGATGGGATTTCTTTTTACGACTGCGCTCACAGGATTCGGAAGTTTGGTTTCCCAGTCATTACTCACTTCGCATCCGCAGTGTATTGTTCTTCTCGTCCCCGTGTGTAAAATTGTTTTTGTTAAAAGTGTGTTTATTGCAAAGTGTTGTGAAGAAGAAGTAATGATAGTTTCTTGCTGGCAGAAGAAGAACAGAGGAAGAACAGAAGGGTCACGAAAATGGTCAATTTGGGTGCACCAAATCAATAAGAAGAGACAAAGAGAATATGGAGAATATCACACATTATTTCCTGATCTGATTAATGATAATGGTAGATTGTTTCAAAAGTTCCTTATGACTAATACCCGGTTTTTTGAACTGCTGAACATCCTGGGACCACATATAGAGAGGCAAAATACTTCGTACAGACGCAAAATTGATCCTCAAGAATGGGGATCGTTTGATTGAGGAAGCCTTGGATGAAGATCAATCCATCATGCTTGATAAAATGAGATCAACTAAAATTAATCCGCTTGCGCTCCGTACGGAGTGTCCTTTTGTTTTTTCTTTTTCAATTCCCTCTGGAACTGTCCGATAATTGTTCTATTTTTTTTCGTCCATTCGCAATAAAAAATACAATAAATATACCGCCAAACGTTATTTATTGTGTGCTTATCTTTGAGTTCACTATGAACTAAAGGGTTAAGAATGGAGTGATCCATTCTTAACTTTGTAAACATTTAGAGACCAAGGAAAATTAAACAAACCACTAAACAACTGCAATATTTCGTTCAAGTGTCTATTGAAAATTAACCCATTCGCCTA
>JAGFPH010011693.1:9145-33391 GCA_018207615.1 Philaenus spumarius | reverse complement strand
GAGCTATTGTGAACAGGGCTAACCTCCATTAACCAAGAACTTGGTAAGTATGAATCTTGTAGGGCACTGTAGATGTTAGGAATTAACTAATGAACAATATTATACAGTAAATTGACGTAAAATGAATTTAAAAGCAAAGAAAAACTTACAGATTTGAATTAAAGGTAGGCGTTAAAAAAGTCTTTCAAGGTCTTCTTTTTGAAGACGCTCTTCCTGTTGGTTGCCGCTATTTCACATCAACACTACAGTAGCAGAAGATTGATTAGCTTGAGGCTGTTTATCTATGTAGCTCAGCGCCTTTTCAATCGCTTGAATTCCATCTGAGTGAGAGATTTTCTCAGGAATGTCAACTTCACTTTCACTAAGATGGCTTACTTTTTGGTTCCTTGTCTTCATAATCATGTCATCTGTCACTTCTACATTATCATGCGCCTTAATCCATTCACTTATTTCTTTTTATTTGAATTATTCTATTGCTTTAATTTGTTGCTCACCTTATTGTATAGTTGTTATATTTTGAACTTTTGAATATTGTTTTGATGTTGACAGTTGGGTTTTCCTTTTACCTTAACCATCATTACTTTGAAAATCTATGTGTTACAGCTTATAGATTAATATTTTGCTTTTAACACTTTGCAACCGTTTATCAGTCACAAAAATACTTTGGAGAATTTTAAATTAAATTTGTACAATCTACAAAAGGTGATTGTAAACTACTTTGTTCGCAGTCGGTGTCGATGTGGGACATCTCAATGATCCTGTTTATATTTTCCTTCGACCTGGTAAAGGTCTGGGAGGAGAAATGTTAGCAGGATCCCCTCTTCCTGCTTGGTGGGATCCCGTTACGAGTGAATGGAGAGAAGACGGGTGTCAACTATCCGAACTCCTCAATGGTCTGTTAGTGTTCAAGTGTCACAGGTTAGGTTACTTTGCACTTCTGCAGGACACCAATCAGTTTGGACTGTCTAATACGAGGTAAGATTTAAAATTTAGTTTTATACGTTAGTTTTTGTAAATAAATTTCCCAGTTGTAGATAAAGTAAAAACAAGTTACCTATTTTAATCGGATTTTTTTGGAAGCTTAGGAGCTCCTTACATGACTCACCACCCAGCTCAGCTCTCCCTATTTCAGAGTATCTCTCCAGCATGTAATTTTTGGAAGATCATTCACCTTCGGTATTATAATCACTCCTCTCTCTACATGGTGATTTGGAGTGAGGTCACACAATTTATGATTGGACTTAAACCTGAAATAAGTTTTCAGTCACCCCACTATTGCATTAGTTTAAAAATGTATCTCATAAATATTAATCTACTAGATGGTTGCACAAAAGGTTTTGAGCATGTATTTCGATCAAAGTAATAAACATAACCTTAACCCTACAACTGTTAGAAGTCTCAACTGTTAGACTTCTCAGCGTTAGACTGCACAAATTGAGTAGTCTTGTGACAACTCAACTTGTATTGAATATTTCACCCACTAAAAATCATCTAATTGCAATAAAACAAAAACCGTTGGAAAGGAAATGATTTAAACTTTAATTTTTGTATTTACAAATTTGTTCTAAAACGTATGTTTACATATTATGTAATCATCGTTTTAAAATTGTAGTTTTCTGTAAAGCTAATGCCGTGCGTGAAAACACAAAGAAATTACTCAACTTTGACAATAATATAAAGATACCGCGGGATTTTTCAAGGTTTTCATTTTCTAAAACTGCCTTCCAATCAGACGTCACTCTTATATTTTCAAAAATATAAAGGTTTCTGTAAACCCTTGCAATTGGACAGTTTACTTTTACCTGCAAATACTTTTATGAAACAACAATTTACAATTATACAGTTCAATTCTTTGATTTATTGACTACACTTTGTTATAATAATTTTTCATTTTTGTGCAAAGCATATACTATTCCTACATTACTATTCAAACTAAGGCTAGTTTTGTTAGCAGTCTTGTAGGAGGAACTTAAAAACTGGTGTTTTCAAAATAAGAAATTTGAAATTGATATATATTTTAAATTTTCATACAGTTCTATTTAGAACTAAATTACGAAACTTTTGTACATTTTGAAAATAAATTTTACTACTTTTTATGTAGACCTAAAGTTGAAATTTTTCCTTTCGTTACTGATTGTTTTTTGTTTCTTGAGCTAATAACTTTGTAAATTTTATATCAATCATTTTTTTTACTGGCATATATGAATTCTTTGAACCTGTCTCTACAAAAAAGCTATGGAACACTTTTGGATTAGGGTATAATTACTATATTTGGCGAATTTTTGAAAATATGCCACTGAAATGGCTTGGCATTCCAAAAAATTAACATCAACAGTTGTAGGGTTAAAGAATAACATAGACTGGGTTTTGTGATGAATTATTAAAACTAATCAGCAGTTATAAATGTGCATTATTACTCCTACTATAATACTACTATTCTTATTATTCCCCTTATAATATCAATGCAAAATCTACAAGTAGTAAACTAGAGATGGTTCAAAGTATTTGTCACAGATATTTTGTATCTGTTACATGACTCTCGGCTAAGCCATAGCTACTCAAATCTAAAAGTATCGGTCAGTCGAAAATAGGCTTTTGTACTAAGTATTTAGATTTAATCACATTTTTAATTGAATCCAACCAACTTCCTTTTAATTAAGTTTTACATGATTACTTTAATTGTCAATCGATACTCAACAATACATATCATGAGCATCGTATATAAATACTCAAACCAATAAAGGACTGTACAGTTGTTAAATGGATTGTCTTGAAATCGTGATCCATGTTATCCATGTAAGAAAGTATCCATGTTGAAAAGTATTTTTAGTATCAATTTGTTCCTAACCAGAATTTAAGCAGATATTTGTAACCGGTATTTGTGACCCATATTTGAAAGTATCTTAAACCGGTTGTATCGGATACTGGAAAGTATGCCTTTAATCTACCTCTTCTTACCATCCAAAAGGCGAAACAAAGTGGAAACCGTACTGAGCCCAAAAAAAGGATGGCACATACAGAAAGATAAAAAGATGTAAAAATTTACCAGACACAAGTCTTACCTTAATAGCGAAGTCGAGATATCTGAAATGTTCCTTGACAGGTTATTGGATAAATACAATTAATGTACACATTTATAACAATAAACTTTTAGTTTATTAAGAAAAACTAATACGCCCTTAAATATAATAAAAGAATGAAATGCTATACGCCCCAAAAAAAAAAATATGCTAACAGATGTTTTATTTAATTCCGTCCCTTACAAAAAAATAAAGAAAAACCCACCCTGTATTTAATTATATTATTTAATTATAGACTTAGTTAATCAAAGAAAGAAAATTTTGCTTATGGCACACATGGTCTTAAACACTAGTTCATACAATAGTACTTACAAAATAAAATTGGTATATTATAAGTTGGCCAACGTTCATAAAATATATATATATATATATATATGCGCATTGTATGTAATAAAAAAAACTGCAATTCCAAAAAGTATAAACAAAATAAAATAATATAAAATTTTGTACTTAAAGTATTGCTGCAATTATGACGTCATTAATTTATAAAGAAATTTTGATTTCTGACCCTAGGGGTCCGTGGTGTCAAAATAGGTACCTCACCGCCCTTATTATTTAATAAATAACATAAAATATTACAGGATCATACTATTTTAATTACATAAAAATTGTTTAGTAGCCTTTTTATATATCTGAAAGTCACTAAATTTTGCTAGTTTATTAAAAGTCCATACTGATTATAATAGCCTGTTTCTGTTTATTTTTTTTATAATAAATTATTGAATAAATAATCAAACTTTTGTTTGAAACAGCGTAGAAGTAAGCTGTAGCAGCGAAGGTGGAGTCACATTTAATTACAGGTGATTACGCATTACAACTCGAAGTTAAGTCAGGAACTTAAACCAGGAACTTAAACCAGATTGCTCTAAAGGACCAGAACATAATATAGGCATTAGTTGTTTTATATATAGCCAAAAGTAAAATATTATGTTAGAATAAAATTACAGCACGTTTACAGCAGCCATGCTGTAATTAGTCCTGTTGTAAACTGTCTAAACGTGTCAAATTTATCTAATATGACGTTATAATTTATAAGTTTCACTAGTAATTAAAGATCAAAAGTTAAATGGTACAGAGTTACACTTTGGCTCTGGCAATCCAAAAGAAATATACTGTATTCAAATAACTGGCTGAATTATAGTTGGTACAGGAGTTCTTTAGAGCACAGCTTATAACTTGTAGTTAATCATACATGGATTCACTTAAGTTTAAATTGTCTATTTTCCAGGCTAATTATTTAAAACAGTGTTTAGGCTATTTAGTAATGTTCAGGCTTTACAAAATATCAAAATATATGGGGTTAATTAAAATTACAAATTGCCTTTCTCAAAAATACAATAGGTTGCACGCAACAAACAGTAACTAATATTAACAACATTTGAAATTATGGAAACATTCAGATATCCGCTAGACTACATGCTACATATTAAATAAAATTTGGTATTTTACCTGGTGTACGGCTTATTAAGGCATTTAGTAAAGAAAGTTTTCACTACATGTTACGAAGCACAAATCAAGACGTTGGCTTCTGGACGGTGTAGTAGACAAAGGTGAACAGATAAGATAAATGGCGGAGATCGCTCTGAAATCTAAACTCGTGGTACGCACGGATCAAGTAAGTGCTGCCGGAGTGTGTGTAAACGGTGTACTACAACGCCTGCAGGTGACCGAGTATGTAAACCTCAAAGTATTGGTGTACGTTGGATAGAAAAGTTCGGGCGATATAGAGAGTAGACGTTACACTCTATAATAAACATAAGCTTAAAGTGGTTCCTAAAGTTGTCTCATTTTTGTTGTAATATTAAATTTGATACATTTTGTTTTGCAGAATGCCCAGAGCCAAGTCACGGCTCACTCACCCTGCTGTTTACATAGGCACATTCGTTGGCGCTACTTGCTTAGTTGTAGCAACCTTCACATACGCTCTCTGTTACAGAACCATACAGATGTGTAACAAAGCAAAACATTCATTAGCAAATACATGGCTTGCTATTTCACTGCTATGTTTTGTATTCAGGTGAGTTTTGTAATATATTTATTAGGGAATTTCCATAGGAAAAATGAGCTATTGCAGTGGCCCTTATGGTAAGATCCAAGGTCGGGAGTAGCAAATGAGCACCGATCATGGTCCCCAGAACATGTTTTGGGATGTCATTAAAAATCAAATATATGTGTTCCTATTTCCTATAGACCTATTTCCCAAATTGTTGGTTGAAACCCTAAAACATAGGCCTATAAACTTAATTTTGGAAATTTGCTCAACTCACGTCAGCGGTCCAGCTGCGTGGTCAAATTATTAATTTTTAGGAATAATAATAGATTGAGTAAGCTGTATCTCACTGCTCACAGTAGATAATCAACTTGTTTAGGCCTGGGTTATGCCTATAAATTCTTAACCATTCTCTTTTATCAGGGGGGGGGGGGGGTTCCATGAAGCTGCAAGTAATTTGTTGGATACATTTTGATAAAACAAACATTGCATTTTAAATTTCGTTTTTAACCCTAGGGTAGAAAAGTGATTAAATTGATGGGTTAACCCTGATGTTTTAAATTGATAAGAGATTTTTGCACTTTGTGGAACTGTTGGTTTGAAAATCATAAAAAATATATTATGTAGATGAATCATTGGATCATGTTTTACTTTTTTTAAAGAATTTACTATGTAGCACGATAATATTATAACTAAAGCATCAACCGGTATCCATAAAATGTTATTCCTTGGTAAATGAGTAATTTTTATTTCGCAAACATATATTTTTAATTTTCATTTCATGTACATTTGTTTATCCGCCTTTCTTCGTTGTTGATTGATGCGTTTCGAGTTGACCCCATCATCAATAAGCGTATTGCCACTTATTTTACTAGTCTTACCTTTGCATCTTATTTATATGTTTTTACTTCCATTCCCCTCTCTTTTCTACCTGTCTACCACCGTTCACTTAAGTTAACTCGTCTTAGGTTCTTTTGTTAATAAACAAGCGAACTCTTTAGGCCACTGACCCTCGTCCTGTGTGACATTTCTAGCTTTCTATCTTATACTAATTTTATGTTTTCAAACATGATATTTCATTGCGTGTTAATTTGTTCATTAGTTATTTCTTGGTATTCTCTAATATATTGACTCTTATTCCTTTATTTATAGGGTGAATTAATTTAATAGATGTTTAAAATTTCTCTAGGTTTATGTTCTTCGTTAATTAAATGACTGGAAAAATTTGTATCTTTTTTATTATACTTAAACGATCTTATGTGCTTTTTAAATCTTGTTTTTAATTTTATCCCGTTTGTTCAATATACTTTACATTCACATTCCAGTAGGTACACTCCATTTTGGTTGTATTTGTCTCTGTTTTCTATATTATTATTTAATTTGTATTTGATTGTATTGTTTAGTTTTCATTTCTACATTAATTCCATATTGTATAAAAAAAATTTAATTTATATATATCTTTATCTGTGTACATTATAGATGACCATGACCATTTATATTATTCTCGTTATTTTCTTTTTTGATTTTATATCCTTCGATAGTTTTTGTATTGATTTTGGTGAATATCCATTTATCTGCAATTTGAATTATAATGTTTAATTATTTTTTGTATTCTAATTTGTTGATTGGTGTTATCTGGTTATCTATTGTCTATTTAGCATATATCTAAGTGCTGTTTTTGTTGTATTGGGCGTTTTGATTTTGCATGTATGATATTATCTGCATATGTCTCTTTTCTAAAAATTCCAAATTCTATTCTGTGATTCATTATTTTTAGATCTAAGAAATTTGTTGCTAAGACATTTTTCTAGCATTCAATACTGTATAAATATATTTTTTAAATTACATATGGGTTTTTTAATAGTTTTTTTAACAATTCAAGAATGCCATAGCTGGCAAAACCTAAGTCGGGACCTAAATAAAGATTTCGTGAAAGTGAAAAAAAAGGTTTGTAGTTATTTATTAGTTTTAAGTTTGCATTGTTTCTGTTTTTTTTTCTGACTAATTTTAAATTGTTGTATTTATATTGCTAATTATTTTTGGTCACAGCTGTTTTTAATATATTATATTTTTTTTGTAATTTTGATTATATTTAGTGTTCAGATTTTAGGAGCAATATGTGCTCATGTGATCATAACGTTATAAGGCCTTCATGAAAGAGAACAGAAAAGTTTAAAAAACACACTGATGACCATAGCTGTTAACAATACATCTAGAGTATACTAATATCTAATATGTTATGTATGCTTTTAGCTTGGGAATCTACCAGACTGAAGATATGGTCGTATGTCAGATTATTGGATTATCAATCCATTACTTAACCCTTTGTAGTCTATTCTGGATGGCTGTTTCAATCAAGTAAGTATCAAGCTTTTGCAATTTTTTAAAAATTTTCAACATTTTGAAGTAAACAAAACATATTTAACAGTGCATGTAAGTGACTGTATATACATATCTGTACTAAATAATGAAAAGGAATAGCTTGTTTATTAAGATTTAATTTTAAAAACTTATCCGATTTTGTAAAAAATTCAACTGTGTTAAATCATCTCTCTATTATGTAAAAAAAAAATTCTACTTCTTCTTCTCATAATTATAAAGTAATAAGAATAGATTAAATACGTGTATTGCGTAGCAGTGACCATTGCATAACTTCCAGGCGCACAAATTCATGAAGTCGATTATGAATTTGAATTCAAGTCGAAAAAATAAAGTTGAATGGGGCCCATCGGAGGTGGGGTGGTCGTTGGCGAGCAGAGAGAGAAGGTGGCAAAGCCCCCTAGTATTATAATATATATATTATTTGAATAGTATAGATTTCTTTTGCAGCTCTCACACATAATCGGTCTTAATAAATGAGTTGTCAAAAGAAAGAGAACTACCCCGAGCAGAGACGAATTGCGTTTTGCTCATTAAACATTAAACATTTTAAAAAAGTGTCTCATTTTTGTTGAAGTTAGCTTCACTTTTGCCGCAGGCTGACTGTTGCATAACCTCAGTTCATGGACGTTTTGTTTTCATCCACTTTTTAATTTTTGATTTTGATGAACTCTGTATGTTTGTAGAGTATGTTCTCTTTTTTCAAAAAGTGTCAACAAGTTCACTGCTAAGGACGCACATGTGAGCTTGACACTGAACACTATGATAAGCGGCCGATGCACATGTGCTCTCAGCGCTTGTATTTGGCGGTAAACTGTAGTATAGCTGTTAGTGATTGAGGTTATGCGATATTGTAGTGTTGTTAGTACTATATTCAATAACATAAAACACACTTTCGTTTTGAAGTGAAGTGTTTATTGATGTAATAACGTCAATATGTGTGATAATGGTGAACCTGGTCCGTCTCACCAAAGAAAATGTACCGAAGTGCAATGTGTTATCATAATAAACTTAGAATGAGTGAATTGGAAAACCTTTATGTTGATTCTGTTGAATTTTGTACATATCTGTAAAGAAAACAAAAGATAATATAACAATAAATGTTGGACTCACATGTGCGTCCGTAGCAGCATCTATGGAAAAAAGGGAAAATTTTAAGCCTATGTGCTATGAACGCACATGTGCGTCCGCTTCAAAATATTAGTGATTATTATGTAGAAAGGTTAAAAAATAAAGTAATTTCTACTTATTTAGGCTATAAATATATAAAATAAAAGGTCAGCTCCTGGCATAGGAAATACGAAATTTGGGTAGCAGTGAACGTGTTAAAAGCCCTACCCCACCATTACTTGAGATAATCTTTTTGTAAATAAATGCGATTTAAATTTGATGCATTAAAGGTTAATATAGAGTTTCCATCTGTAAAAAGAGAGATCGTGTTTAATGTTTTAAAGATGTTGTGGTGGTGAAAATGTCCAATCAACCCTTTGTTTATTTATTTTGTATTCTGTAAATAAATTAAAAGTTAGGTTTATAATATTATTTGTACATAAATAAACACTTTTACTAACTATCTTTACTCTTCATACAGGTGTTAGAAAGATGTGGAAAGGGTCGGGTTTCCCCATCTGAATGTTCTCAAACTGCTATAAGTTGTCCATCAAAAATTTACTATTATAACTGCCCTACAACTGCCTGAGAGTTTTTTAAACTTCCAAGTTGTATTTCAGTTGGTTCCCTAATCACAATTTCTTAAATTGTCTAAAAATCTAAAATTAGTGAAACCGTTAATGTTTAACCTAGTGAATTACGTAATGTTTTTTATAATCTTACTCGCCTTAACCTGAACGAAATTTGTATTTGAAAGAGAATGTCAAAATTTCGAGTTACCGCAGGAAAAACTTTTTACTTTGTATTCATTTTAAATAAATAAAAGTTATACTAAAACAAAATATTTAAGTTCTTATTAAATTAGTTTTTAACTAGTTCTAATTGCTTGAAATTAAATCTGTATATTAAAATCTGAATCCGTGCAACTTCTGTGGCTTTTTGAAATAAATGGTCGCAAGGAAGGCACTTACTTAGTTATCCAACTGTTCAATTGGTTTGAGAATCCAGTTTTACAATCTGAAAATATCTGACATACACACCCTGGTGTTTACTATAAATAAATACAAAATTGAAATTTGAAAATGATTTCTATTAGAGAAAGTATTTTGTTTTACATATTCAAAGGAAAGATCATTACACACATAATTATACTTATATAAAAGGAATTAAGTTCAAACAAAAATATTAAGTTTTTAATATTTATACATATAAAACAAATTTTATAAAGGATTTTCTAATTTCGATCACTGAGGGATCAATTTCCGAAATATAGGTGTAGATTACAACACCCTTTTTGTAGGTTAACTTTTTTTTTATTTTAACAAAATTTCACTACTATGGATTTTGTCTAACTAGGCTGCAAAAAATTACCAAACTGTACAAATTTATAGACTACTTCATAATCTAGACACAATTTGCCTATTCCAAAACCTAGGCTGACAAGTTTTATGAATTCTTTTTCTTATATAGCTCCGAAGTTGTATAACAAACTACCAGTATGTATCAGATACTGTATTAGATAACCAAAATTCTTGAGAAATTTGAAATCTTGTCTGCTCAGTCTCGACAATGTAGACACTCTCCTTAATAATTAGTATAATCAACCTCACTTTTGTTATCGAATTTACTAAAAATATTCTATTACTGTTTTTATTTTTTCTGTTTGTATGCTTTGTTTCATTCATGCGCTACAGGAAGAGCCGCAGATGCAAACAACATTATTATTTATGTAACAGTTTTAAAATTTGATTAAGCCCAGGTTATTTCATCTGCTCTATGAAGAATGCTTATATAAGAAGAAATTTTTTGCTGTAATACTCCTTTAAAATTCACTGTTTTTGTTAAATGTTATTAACAACTCTGTTGATAAAATAAATGTTATTTAGTTTTTGAAGTAAAGGCAACCCTTATTACAGGATTCCTATAGAGATAACCTAATTCTTCCCTTTATACTTTTAATTTAAACTTTATTTAAAATGTCTTATGTTTATGTTTTATTTGACATGTATTATATTGTACAAAGTTTGTAAGGGAGGAAAAAGTTCATTTCATTTCAATTACAGTAACACACACAGTCGAAAAAATAATAAAAGTTCAATAGTTGTTTTGAACTTTTTTTATGTAAAGATTGCGTTTAGCTAAGTTTAGTTTTTCTTGATTTCTTAAACTGTACGTTGAAATTGTAATTTGAAGCTGAAAGTTGAACCAGACTTTCTCTGGTAAATTTGGTTCACATGTCCTAGTATCGGAGTTTGTTGAATTTAACTATTCATTTTAATTTAACTGCATTTCACGATTGTATGCAAAAACACTTCAATTTGCAAACGCATGTCTGCTTAGAAACAAAACTCATGTTTGGTGTACGTGTTCTGAGAGCCTGATCATTACTGTCTTGCCATGTGAACTTTGTGTAACAAGTTAGCTTTCCTCTGCACGCTCTGTTGGCCAACATTGGTACCTAGCGCTTTCTCATTCTTTCGAATGAATTGAGTATGTTTTTGTGATTTAAATGTTCTATAAATGGTATCAATTTGATTGCTACTTTGGTTACAAGATGCCGTAAGGTTACGGAATTGGAGTTTATATCTTTTTAATGAAACTACTATAAACACGTAGTATGAATAACGTTGTAAAGAATATATTAATTTTCCTGTTTCAGTGGGATGTACAAGAGGATCAACAAAACTGAAACCGTCTCTTCGGGGTCAGAAGATCTAGGAGAACCCGTGGTTGTAGGCCAGCCTCTCGTAGGCCTATACTTGGTCGGTTGGGGCATTGCTCTATTAATATGCGGCCTCAGTGGTGCAGTAAATTTACCAGGATATGCCGGTGCTAAACATTGCAGCCTGGGTCCCGGACCTGGTGTCAGTGCTATATTAGTACCTGCAGGGTCTCTTATTCTTTACCTGCTGTTAAAGTCCTTAATGGTACGTTGTGCCGCACTTAGTTTGGACTCTAATGCCCAGTTATCGGAAGGTACTCAAGCCACTGACTTGGAACTGTTGGATAATCCAGTTCCTCTGGAACGTACTAGTATACACAGTGCTGCTACGCCATCTAGTCAGGTGGAGGATATGGAACATCCACCTGTTGCCCAGTTGAAAGCTTTCATTATTGTTCTTTTATTTTTTATTATGATTTGGATTTCCGCTGCTTTAGCTACGCTCCATCCTTTAAACATTCCATATGAAGAAACAGTTTTCAGTGTTTGTTACGCGATTCTAACTATTGTTCTAGGCATGTTTGTAGTTTTCTTCTACTGTTTCGCTCGTAACGATGTTAGAACCGGTTGGTTTTCTGTAAAACCTTGTTGCCGATCTAGAAATGTATGTGATTCTAGACCAGCTCCTCCGCCAGTGGTTTCTTCATCCGACAGTTTGGATTCAAGTTCAGGATTGAAATCCGCTGCAACTGGTTTGAATTCTACAGTACCTCCCCCTCCACCTCCTAAAAAGTCATCAGGCAACGCGAGCGTTAATCTGATCGCTCTTCATAGACGCCAGTACCGCTCGAATAACAGTATAATGAGTGGAAACGAACTCGAAGCTTTTTACAATCCCCATCAGAGCGGAGTAGCGAGGAAATTCTTTAAGAAACAACGCCGAAAAAATAATAACTTGGGAACTAGAAGGTGTGGTGATGGCGGAGGGTCTCCGGTTTCGTCAGCGATATTCATCAGCAGTGCAAAAGTGAACAACACCAATATCCATGTTGAATTTCCTAACGAGAGACGATCGTCCAATCCAAATATGCTGCATTCAGATATGCCTTTAGAAAGGCTTGTTATTGGTGCTGAAGTACCAGAACCTATCTTGAACAACGATGGCAGTTTTCGGCCTGGATATTCTACAGAAGATCAGGTACTAAACTGCACTAAAATACTCTTTATTTAATAATAATCTATATATATAAATAATCCAAATACCACTCACTCATCACGAAATCTCAAAAACCACCGAACGGATTGGAATGAAATTTGTATGTAGCTTCCTCTAGGGCCCTAGGTGCTCGCTAAGAAAAGTTTTCAAAAATTTTGAAATTTTAGGGGGGTTTGGGTGGTCAAAGTTAGTAAAAAAAAAACCACCAAATGGATTGGAATGAAATTTGGTATGTAGCTTCCTGTAAGATCCTAGGTGCTCGCTAAGAAAGGTTTCAAAAAAATTTGAAATTTTGTGGAGTCAAAGTTACTAAAAAAAACTACCAAACGGATTGGAATGAAATTTGGTATGTAGCTTCCTCTAGGGCCCTAGATGCTCGCTAAGAAAGGTTTTCAAAAAATTTGGAATTTTAGGAGGGTTTGGGGGTGGGGCAAAGTTACTAAAATAACCACCGAACGGATTGGAATGAAACTTGTTATGTAGCTTTCTCTAGGGCCCTAGGTGCTCGCTAAGAAAGGTTTTCAAAAATTTGGAATTTTAGGAGGGTTTGGGGGAGGGGGCAAAGTTACTAAAAATCCCCATAAGAAATACATAGTGTAATATATTTATTGATATATTTTTTTTGTTAATTTACATTTAACTTTGATTTGTCTATCCGTGCAAAGCTGGATTGGGCCAGCTAGTATTGTATGAATTTAAAAATAAGATATTAATGTTGATTAAACCTTTAAAGGTTCTGTTAAAAAGCAAAAGATTTAACTGTAATAGTTTCCAAACACGTAGCTACTTTGAGAAATTGTTGAGTATAATGTATAAAATTAAATTTGGTATTTTGTAGAAATTCATTACATTATTTATAGAAGAAACCTTTGATAGTAACATAAAAAAAATATATGTAGTCTTATTTATTTGACATTTGTTTTCTGTACAATTTTAAGTTTCACAATTGTTATTTGTTATGGATCGAAATGAAGAAGAAAGCATATCTAGACTTTTAGATAGCATCGAAAAAGAAGTGAGGCGACAAGACGAAAACTTTGAAAATCCTGGAACAATACGGAGACAGTTTTTTTATTGATGAGAGACTTCCTGAACCTATTAACAATTTTGTATAAATAAATTATATTTTTGATAAACATTTAGCATTTTATTGACTGCAGGTCAAAACGACCATGCACAACCCCTCACGTTACAACTACTACGAGAGTGCTGCCAGGTTTTTTATTGATGAGAGACTTCCTGAACCTATTAACAATTTTGTATAAATAAATTATATTTTTGATAAACATTTAGCATTTTATTGACTGCAGGTCATAACGACCATGCACAACCCCTCACGTTACAACTACTACGAGAGTGCTGCCTGGTTTTTTATTGATGAGAGACTTCCTAAACCTATTAACAATTTTTTATAAATAAATTATATTTTTGATAAACATTTAGCATTTTATTGACTGCCGGTCAAAATGACCATGCACAAGCCCTCACGTTACAACTTCCACAATACCCTTGCCTGGCTAAATGAAGAAACCCTTGAAAATTGGGGCAGATTATTCAATGTAAAAAGAAATTATTGTATGCCTAGAGAAAATATAGAATATTTAAGTTATCTGAGACCTAAGTAGTTAAAGAAACACTTATATTTTTGGTACTTTTGCTTATTATGCATTACTTAAAAAGTATATAAAACTGATCATGTCTAGGGTTTTTTTATTTGGTGTGTAATTTACTATAAATTTTACATTATTCTGATCACAGTTTTGTGAGTACTGGGTTGGAGTGCAAAGTACCCAGCCTCCCCCAAATAATAAATATTTACGATTATATTTTCAGAGAATATTTTAATTAGGTGGTATGATTGGTTTATTTCAGGTGACAAGCGTTGTGAGCGAAGATGGTTGTGCAAGCTTCGAAGCGACTTCGCAACTGGATTCAGAGCTAGCAAACGATTACGGACGTAATATATCAGCCAAACAGAGTTGTGGGTCTTCTCATATCGCCGTATCGGATCAGTCGGACGGAAGCCACTTGTATGCAACTATCGATCCTCCCTCACCGATACCGATGAGACGGAGACCGAGACCGGCTCCCTTGGGATTCAACTACGATTCGAGGAAAGAATCCGCTCATCCGATACATCACTTATACTCGATGCCGAGAAGAAAATCTTTCAGCGAAACCGATCAGAAATCCACCGACGAGTCTAACGTAGATAAAAAGGAAACGTGTGTCTGATATTCGATGGACATTCTACACGATTTGGACAACAATACAATGAGCTCTAGACTTTAAGAGTTCCGCGAGTTTAGTACAAAACAAGTTCAAATAGTCTATAATTAATGTTTGCAAAAGTGTTTTGTCTTTGAACGAGTGACAAGTGTTCTCTTCTGAGGATATCTATTTTTCCGGTGAATAGCAACAAAAAACTGAGTGTGTTTATGAAATACATGTGTTATCTTTCTTAAATGTATTTATCAAAGAATCTTAATGATCTATCTAGAAAACTATGTAAAGGCGACAAGGTATATCGGTAAGTATTAAATGTTAAGTACGATATAAAATTAAGTCATATAAGAACTATACAGGAAAAATTACTTAAGGCTTTTGTCAAATTGAAATGTTTTATGTTTGATACGAAAAGTTAGTGGTGTGAATATCTTTCAACCAGGTGATTTATTTTATGTGGTATATTGTGATATACTTAGTACTTCTTAAAATAATATTTGCTGCTAGCAAGATTGTTTTTTTAACTCAGGTAAAAGTAACTTTTAGATTTACAAACCAAATGTTCGTAGCAATTTTAAAATTTTCTTATTTTAAAGTCAGTATAGTAATGAAACATGTATGCACCAATTGTATAGATACTAGGCCTATTCTAGTTTGCACATTCAATCAACAGGTTTATAATGTTGATTTCATAGGGATGAAGCTAATGAAGGACCAATTAGGTCATAAATGTAATATTATCAGTGACAAATAATCTAACCTAAGTATTTGACAGACACACCCACTTGTTGACTGATTTTTCATTGACACTTATCTTCACAAATCAACATTGTAGCTAATCACAATGTTTGTAATAATAGTTGTTAAAAATCAACAGAGTCCTACCATAGACCAGTGAATAGAGCAAAATAAAAGGCTAATTTTTTATTGAATTTAACAGCAAACGACATCCACAGTGACATTAAGGGTAACACATAGGTATGTAAAATACAAAAACTATCAGGCAATGGGCTTTTGCACATTTTTTATAAACAAAAATAACAATAAATTAGGACTTTTTTGTTGCTATTATAAAATGTTATGAATGGATTAAGATACTCCAATAGGACATTTTGTAAAGAATTAAAAAACCCTACAAAAAATGTTTTTTTATAGACCCCAATTGGAGAAAAGTAGGAAAAATGCTTAAAAATTACTATTTTTCAAAAATTCATATCTTTGTTAATTTACAATATTAAGGGCAGATCTTTCGGAAAATGATTGCTTAATATGTGTACTTATAACAGGCGGAAGATGAAATTGGTTTTTTCACAATTACAGTATAAACAATCTTGCATAATGTGCATTAACCTGAGTGGCCATATTTAAATTTACCAAATGAATTCTGAAAGTTTTGCATCATTTTTTGATGTTGAGTCAGTTGGGAATTGTGTGGCTGGGGAGTGGGATCGAGTTGAGGAGGGAGAGAAAGGAGAACTGCACGAGGTGACCGAGACCGACTTTTCCTTTCACTAATTCAGTCTAAGGATACGTTCGATTAGATTAGTTCTCTCACGAACGAACCAATTTTACATCACTCTGTTATTTAATTGAGAGCCATTACACTTCTCTTTTAATAGTACAATTTAACAAGTGGGATTAGGTAAATTAATAAAAGATTCATTCAAATATACTTGGGATTGTTTCAAATCTATAACTGGTGTAGGCCTAGTAATCAATAATTACAATAGACATGTGTCAGTGTTTCTATTTTATGTAGCCTATATCTATTTTTTTTAATACCAAGACAGTTAAATTTATTTAGTACCTGTTATATTTCATATCATATGGCCTCCTTATATTTAATAGTTTTAAATAAAGACGTTTAGTTCAGAATGGATAAAATGAAAAATGTAAAAAATAAGAACTTTCATAAAACTTAACTTCTTATATTTTAATATCTCAAAGTATTAAATGCCAACTAAAAATAACAATTCACATTCCAGATTTTCCTAATTTGTTGTTTAAATTCTGTATTTCATTTTAGAACAATATTTTAAATGAATTTGTTTTAAAATTAATTACCGGTATTTGTTTTTGAGGACTTTACTTTATTCAAATTAATAAACCCCAAAGGAAATAAAATTAATTTAAAATGTACATTATGTATACAAGATTTACTGACAAAATGTTAAGTATTGAATCTCAAAAGTTGTTGTATATAAGTAGTTTGTATATAAACATTGTACATTGTTTTTCATATTCTGTAATATAATTGCTCTCTAATTAATTTGACTTGTTAAAAAAAACCAGTTGTAATATGGGAGTCTAGCAGAAGTTATTGGTGTTTATATTTCTTCAAAATGTTAACAGAGTTAGTTGGATTTTGGTAATTTAGTGTTTATTTGTTTTTAATGAAGGTAGACTGAAAACAATTTGTAAGCTCTTTTAGTCTTCTTAAAATTAATATTTTCTAAAGTTCAAATTTGTTAAATGCAGTGCTTTGTTCAATACATGAAGTATTATCAAATATTTATTACATACTGTTATAAAAGAGCCATTCTTTCAAAAATTGCCAGCGTTGAAAGTTAAAAGTAAATTAAATGTGTGAAATTATTAAACAGATTGTTGGTTAGATATAAGCAAATCACATAATCCCCCAAAACCATTCATATTCTATAGTGTTAACTAGCTGGTACATTATGGAAATTCTGTGCATTTGTTTGGAGCAATAATTTAAACAACCATGTATTATGTAGCCTAATCAAGCTAAATTTTGCTGTCTACATTTTTTTAAGGAGCATATTTTTCTGGAATTATTCTTATGTTTATTTTATCTAACTGTTGGCGTCTTCAATTCACTTTTTACTTTCTCACTATACCATAGTATAGAGAAAGAATAGTGATTGCAAAAAAAATCAATTTGAGATTTTTGTGGAAATATCCGTTTTGGGAACCCCTGAGTCCAAAAAATTGGTTTGTACAAAATGACTGACAAAGCTAAAGCGAAAACTATTCGATTGATTTCAAACAAATTTGTACCAGACATGTCAAGTAGGCCTGTATAGATGCACGAAAAACGGTTTTAAAAAATTTAGAAAAACCCCAAAAAAACAGTTATTTTTTTATAAAAAAAACGGCTCTAATGATTTTGATAAAATTTGGCTTATTTGTAGCCTTTAATAAACCCTACCATATGCAAAAACCGCATCTTTCTAAAAATTCTCGTTTAGCTAATAATAACAATAATAACTGATTTTTGGGGGTTTTTTGGCCATAGGGGGGTTGTTTTTCAAAACATTTTTTCATGCATCTATATAGGCCTAATTGACGTGTTTGGTGCAAATTTGTTCGAAATCGATCGAATAGTTTTCTCTCTAGATAATAATAATAATATTTATTAGTTAATCTCCAATTTTAATAAAAAAAACTCTCCTACCTCACCCTACAAGTCACAGTGAATCTGTTTGATAATTTAAATATGTTTGTGAGAAAGTATGTGCCAGTTCCTGGTACCGTTTATTTTAAAATGTTTTTCGATTTAAGAGTCTTACTTCTTGTGCGTGTGTCTGGCATCAAGTGACGCAAACCACACAGTGTCTCTTATACACATGGGCTTCCAAAGGGAGGCTTAATACATTCTGGAGAGTGAGATCTGGTCGAAGTTTTGCTTTTAATTTTTCTCTTGCATCATTTTGCCCCGGTCACAGCAGAAGTATATGCTGCAGAGCCTCATCTTAAACTTGTAAAACCAAGTATTTGGGCGGTTCGGCAAGTCACAACGGAACAAATATGATTGTGTGTATTATGTCGCATTGTTGCTCTGTTTGCAAATGTATAATTGAGCGAGGTATAATTCTGTAAACATTTGTATCATTAGGAGCCTTTAAGATGGTGTGTATAAATGAAGACCGTTCACTCCTTTGTTCCACTGTGCTATCACAATGCCCCATTGCAGAGAGCTGAGCAGGCACTGAAAGATAATGTTCTAGAAGGAACCAGATTCAAATCAGCAGCCAAACCAGCTATTACATCTGCTTTTTCATTCCCACACAGTCCACAATGTCCCTTCGATTTAATATGATCCAGTCACATTCTCATACACCACCTCAGAAGCTTCGCTTAGATATCAAATATTGATTGGAATATTGTCTCATATTGAACGGTAGCCTTTGGTCATGGAGACTGGTATTAATGTTTGAATCAATACCCAGCTTTTAAACAAACATTTAACCCTTGTTCTCTGACTCCGCATCTCCATCACGCATATTTTCCTCGTGGCACTTCTTTTGATGTTTTTATAGATAAGCGATGCCATTCCGAGTCAACAAAGTCATCAGTATTTATTTGGAGAGTTAATCTGTCATTGTAACCCTGTTGAATGAATAACATCCACCAATCCCTCGAGATATTAATAATAGATTTGTCTGTTACTTTTTTTGCCTAAGGTAGACTGTATTTACTTTTTGTTTTCATCTTTGTCAAAATCTAATACCATACCTTAGTGATCAGTAGGCCTAGGCCTATAGTATTTTTGTTTGAGTACGGTACTAAACAGATTTAAAATTTCCATTATTACTCAAAACTTTTGCACCATACCAACTAATAAATTCTGTTTATACCCTGTAGGCTGTAATGCTTTGCCTTCTTTTGTTCAAGTTTGTAATATTTACATCATTTTGCTTAGGCTATTGTTGAGTTTTACGCAGTAAAAGATTCAAATATTCTATTATAATGTAATTGTTATTATATATTATAGCCTACTTGCATTTGTCTAGATTAGATGTATAAGTAAGCCTTTGTGATATTTATATTTATGTGATGTTCAATGTCGCTGTAGTTTATTTTAAGCCTGTGAATTCAAACAAAACATATAAAACCAAATTTGAAGGTATCTGTTTGAGAAAATGTGTTCAAATAGTTTCATATTACTTTTTAAAAATTTGTTAGGATTGATAAACTGGATTTATTATTAATAGTACACAGTTTAATCTTATTTTTTAAGTTATGCAGTCTTCTTTTTTTAATGAAGGATGCGTAATTTTAACTGCTTGTACAATTGAATTTACATTTTACTTATTTATGTTGTCACTTTCTATCAGTTTACTCTAGTATAAAACTGATTGAAGAAATGAAAATTCCTCAAATTTTGTAAATGTAACAAATTTTTAAAACAAAATAATTTTTTTTTAAGTAATAAAACTATAAGAAAACTTACTGACAGCTGTATCAATAAATAAAAAAAAGTGTTCAATGTTATGCAGACTAAAATAGTTGAACATGTTCTTTCACAACAACAAAAATACCTTTTTTTTGTATAAATTGTATGTAATTAGTTTGAATAGCATTTAAAATAAACATGATAATGTGCCGTGCCATGAAATAATCAAAATGTTAGTTTTTCTTCGTGTAAATATTTTTTAGGCAGCTATTTGCATTCTACGTGTGGAAAAATCATTACAACGTTTCTGTGTATTTATTGTGTGCAATTTCTAAGATCTCATATACAATTTTAATAATGTTAATATAATTTATGTATAAAATTAAACGTGTAGATTTATTACATTGTAAATAAGATCTGATATAACTGTGTCGATACGCGTGGGCTTTATAGTTAATAATATTTCATACATTTTAAGTGGACTGTCGAGTGAATATTGAGGTTATGGTCTGAATAGAGTTTTACCGCAAAGTAGGTAGTAAAGTGTGCACGACTTTACCATCATTCGAGTTGTATTGTAAGTGTAGTGATTGTGCTTTGTTTTTGGTATTCTATAAGTTTATTTTTAATACCTCTTTATTGTGGATTATCCCTATGAATCACAAAATTTCCTATAAATTATTCTAATATTACCTTATAATTTATATTTCACATCGGTGATGCAACTTCCATCCTTTACCGCCTATGGTCAGCTTCTAATCTGGCTCTTCCCCATAGTCAACACCACTGTGATATAAATCCGGTGTTGCAAACTTACGGCGCTCGGGTTAAATTATAATGTTTACTAGACAAATCTAATATCTCATTAAAATTTCTCACTCTTTCTGCAAATATTAACTGGAAAGACCAGCTCAGTATTTGGGATTTTTAGTGTTCATAGGGGACTATACTCTCTGACAAAATTTAAGTTAAGCTGCATGAAAATTCTTAATTAATTATTCATGTTTTTTTAATCTATATACCTATATTTACACATACATTGCTGTAAATTCATTGTTTGTATGATTGCCAGATAAATCCAATTTTAACGAATATCCTCGCAAAATTGATATGATTAGCACAACTCCTAACTCCAGTTTTGCAATTAGCAAACTCTTCCCATGTCTTCCTATCATACGATAATTAACTATTTCTTCAAATGTCTTCCCATTTAAATTTTTGTCCCACTCGTTCATTTGCCGTTGAACCTATATAACTGACTTATTTGTTCTGTTTTGAAAAATTTCTTAGTAATCCAAAATAGTTACTGTTCCAATTAGCGAAACAGCTTCACTAATGATGAATGATTTTATCTAAAATAATTTATTTTATTTGTACAGTAAAACTCCTGTTAACCGAACTCAAGGGATGGGAAGCCGTTTTGGATAACGATTTTTTCGGTTAAGCCATGATCATCTAACGCTACACTTTTAAACGTCAAACGAATTCAAAAATCTCTTTGTAGGCTACACTAAGACGTATGTTCTTTATTTCTGTTAAAATTACATTTTTATTATTACAGTAGATCACAATAATACTCGTTAAATTTGCCAAACAGTTTTCAATAATCTTCCTTTTTTGACTTCATTGATTTTTTTATTTAACGTCCTGTTGTTTTGCACTTAAGGCTAATGAAGACGGGACCTACAGTTTTACGTGGAATCCGAACCAAAGCCAATGATGTCTGTTAAGAAACCATTTAGAAAATTATTCGGGGTCAATGGGAATTGAACCCGGAACTTTTCCATTGATGGTTGCCACGACGATTGATAAAGCTTTCACGCCTTAACAACCACGGCCATCGTGGCAATTGACTTCATTGATAGCAGCGAAAGTAATCATAGCGCGCTTTCGCTTATTGGTAGTCGCCATAGCACAAAAATACTCTCGCAAAGGTAATAAAAAACAACTTGTGTCATGATATTAGGAGGGGTGGGAGAGTTAGCAGTATTGTTATAGTGCTCTAACGATTTTGACTGGCAAAATAAAGTTTCAGTTACTCCGTGCGCATAAATAAACGTGGGAAAAGAAATACAGTACAGTAGTTTCTTTATTTCACGGTTTGATTCTGAGGTGGGAGAAAATAGGCGGTCGGACATCAAAGGAAAGGGGGACTTCTAACATTTTGTCTAGTTCTGAGAAAATTGAATTCAAAGTTTGACATTGACACATTTTTTTTTTTCATAAAACTGCTAATTAACTTCCAATAGATGTTTAAGTTGTAGAAAAAAGTTCTAATATTGGTATAAAAACAATATTGTACATAGGGCTATTATTTTTGGATTTCCGGAGGCGTTTCAGATAATCCAGGTTCAGTTAACCGGGGTTTTACTGTAATCATTTTGTGTGATTTACCTATGATTGTAGATATTTGCTGCTGTATATTAACACACTACACTGTATGACAGATGTATATATATATATAGCCAGAAATTAATTGCTTTTTTATTTATACTTTCGTGACTATTTGCCATGTATTAATTTTTTGCCTTGTGTAATTAAAAAATTGTTTTGTGTACCTGTTATAAATATATGCCAGTGTTTTACAATAATTATTGTACAATTTGTTTCAATGTAGAGTATTTACTTACTTGTAGTTACAAACAATATGTTGTTTAAGCTCTCTCTTTTATTTTGTCCATGACCGATTTGCAAAATAAGGAAGATTTCCTGTTGAATAAACACTTTGTCACTTACACTAATCTTGTGCAATCTGTTTTCTACGTTTGGTTTAAAACAATAGAATTAGTTGTATTGGTTTTGTTAGTTTTAAGCATTTGTGCAACACATTTTATGCTACAGCCGACTGAAGTTAACTGCAGTTGGATTATTGTACTACTAGTAAAGCAATTTTTAGCACAACAAAAATATCACTAAGCCATTTAAAATTGGCCAAATATTAAAACAATATTTTTTCATTCTTTTTTTTTTAGCAAAAATCTTGAATCATCCTGCCAATGGTAACACACAAACTTTAGGATACACTGTTGTCTAGTTAGTGGTGATTTTCATTGTTAAAAGTACACTGTTTAAAAGGTTTATTTGATTTTAACCCTTTGCCCGCCAAGGGCCGATCTAATCGGCTTTTACTGACTGTCTGAATACCGCCACAGCCATTTACATCGGCTCTCAAAATTTGTCTGAATACCTCCATAGGCCGACGTGATCGGCTCCGGCAGTTTGTCTGAACAGCGCCACCGCCGTTATAATCGGCTTTTAGTATTTTGTTTATTTAGTCACTTTTATTACCTAAACCTGTATGTTTTCTAAAATTATAAAGAGGATAAGATTTGGCCTTTCATATTGTAACAACATATTTTTAGTTTACGTCTATTTTAAAAGTTTGTATAGCTGTGCAAAATAAATATGGTGCATATTTTATTGTGTCAGGAAAAAATTCAATCTTGGTACTAAATGTCAATTACATAACAAATGAACGGGGGAAAATGTACTGGATGTGTATTGTGATTCCATCGTTATTTATAAAATATTTATGTACCATATAAAATACCGAAAATAGGCTGTATACTTTCCCGTTAGTTTTACCGAGTTGTTCTATGATTGTTGAATGTTTTTGTCATATTATTTCTGTTATTACACTAAAGTGAGACACATTTTGTATAAGGTTTAGTGAGTTCAGAGCTGTGAATCTTGTTTCTTACAACAATTGCAATGAGTGATCCTCTAAGAAGGGCTCTATCTCAAAAAAAGAATGGGGCTTTGCGTAAAAAAAAACGTAAATACATATTTTAAATGTTAATCTAATTTTTTTTTTATTTTCGGGAGGTATTCCCAATAAAATAGGGAATAACATAATATATAAGGTTAGAGGGAAAATATTTTTTTTACATAGTTATTAGGCTCTAAACTTAAAAATTGTATACAACTATTTGTTTTCCTTTACTTTTTCAGTTATAGTACACATGTAAAAGTGGAATTAATACCATTTTTTTGTAAATTTAGTTGTAGTACTTATAATTCCAAACAAAACGAGACCAAAAGCATTATTCTATCTTTGATATTAGCTAAGCTACAATGGTTTATGTAAACCTTCGTCAAAATACCGAAAATAGGCTTGGAGGTATTAGACACTCCCACACGACAGTGGCTTGGCGCTCAACGCAAAGTCTCGCTTAGTCGACTTTGGCGGTAATCGGAGCGTCCTAGTAGAAACGGCATGGCGGTCAAAGGGTTAATTTCATTAAATCTGAAACAAACAGTTACATAACCCTACTTTAGGTCACATATTTTTTTCAAATTTTATTTTTGAAGATTTATTTTCTACTAAACATGTCAATTGAGGTATTTAAGACGGTGATGCTAAGAATTGCAGTGAACACATCGCAATAATTGATACTTAAGCAATTAGTTTACAGTTTAATCGCAGGTTTTACAATTTCCATG
>JAGFPH010011692.1:19706-31278 GCA_018207615.1 Philaenus spumarius | reverse complement strand
CCTAAAATTTCGAATTTTTTGAAAACCTTTTTTAGTGAATACCGATGGTCGTAGAGGAAGCTACATACCAAATTTCGTTTAATCCGTTCAGAAGTTTTTGAGAAATCGTGATCAGTGAGTCAGTGGATTTGGCTTTTATATATATAGCATATAGCTAATTTTAGAGACACATTGTCTACTATTTTGACAAAATGCTTCTTATTTAGTCAATAGCCTTTATGAGATATTTAAATCGTCGTAAAAGACTGTTAAACCTAAACAAATTTGATGTATTCTTTCAAGGAATGACTTTTTTTATAAAAACAATTAAACACAAGCAAGCTTATCAAAAGAATACAACACATACGTTAAATCGTCGTGCGGCCGGTGTTCAGGTAGGCCTACCTACGTTTAAATATTTTCCTCTTTCTGGGTGCTTTTCGACCTTGTATTTTTGACGGCGTTTGTCAGTTTACAGCTATTGTTTGTATGCATACCACGATGTGCTCTCATTTGTGATATTTAATTTTTTAATTAATTAATCGTGAAACAAATGAGTTACTCGAGAAATAAATGTTGTCCAAATTATATATGTTTGGTCTTATTTTGAATCCAATAATCTCATCAATCTATGTTATAAACTTTTTCATGCCGAAATAGTTGATAATATAAAAGTTTAGGCATCGCGGGTTTTTAAACTTTTCGGCCGCCTCGACTCTGGACCGTCGGTCTCTTATTTGTAGTCGTTCTCAGCGCTCTCCGGAAATCAAAGGCGGTCCGAGAAGTCGGCAAAATGTTATCTGGTGCTCCCAAGTTGTCCCATTTCGATTCCGAGCTGAGGGACAATGCGGGAGACTTTCCTGTAGTTGGCTCGCATAGTCGCAACGCACTTTGTGTGGGGATATCTTGAGGTTTTTCGATTGACGATTGGCGGACGTAAATTTCTGAACCGAGTGTTGAATGATTGAGGGAGTGGACGGTCCAGTGCAACGTTAAAACAAAACGTAAAACAAAACTAATAAAAAGCAGCACCTTAACGTCGTTCCGGCGCCAGTAAACCCCTTTCATCGACATATGGTGGAATTGGAATTTAAGTTTTTCGTACTCGTCAAAAGTTCACGGAATACTTTAATCCACCTGGATGAGGGAAATCACGTGTTGAATGGAAATGACTTTGAATGTATAATATTTCAAATATAATAAATGGTATCAGTTAACTGACACAAACTTTCTCCCAACTTACTGTAGTCAAAATAATATTTTTTTTAATCATTTATTTACTACTTTTTAGAAAAAAACAAAAAAAAAATAATATTCTACCTACGTCAATCGTATAAAAAAATTATTGTCCCAGGCGGGATTAGATCGCGCGACCTTTGAATTAGTGGCCGTGCTCGCTACAGTTGTGCTACCTCGTGCGGCCGTCGCCGCGATGCTAGATTGACAACATAAACTTGTTTATTTTTTTAACATTTCCCCATAATTATAAAACGCCGAAGTTTTGATAAAAGCGGGTGGTGTCATTTTGTTTGGCATCTTAAGCACTATAAATACTGAAAATTTGATCAAAATCGTTAGAGCCGTTTTTGAGAAATTTGCATTTTTGTCGTTTTTTATGGGTTTTTAGGGGTAAATTACCTTAAAAATAAAAAATTCCAAAAAAATGAAAAAAATGCCTGGAGATATTAGGGTTTAGTACCTACATACCAAATTTCATGAAAATCGGACCAATAGTGTCCTCTCTGGTCGTGTATACATACTGACACACTGACAGACAGACACCACGTTAAAAACACTTTTTTGGGTTCAGGGAGGACCAAAACAAAAAATTCCACTAAAAATATTTTTGGGTTCAGGGAGCACCAACACAGATAATTGCACTAAACAACTTTTTGGGGTTCTGGGAGCACCAAAACAGATAATTCAACTGCAAATTCAAATTCGAACATTTTTACGAAAACAATACTTTCTCCATATACTACGTATAGGGTGGAGAAAGTAAAAATCAATATTTAAAGCATATTACATTTATAACTTTTAATTAAATATAGTACGTTTTTATTGCCTCTTATTTTTTAACGTCACTCTAACGCCATTTCTTTTCTCAACAATAATTTATAATTTAAATTAAAGTTACTTTTCAATTTCCGTTTGGATACTAAGTTTCTTTCAGAACAGTTTTAATACCTACCTCGGAACGCGGAAACCATGTTAAAGAGAAACTCATTTGTTAGTTCCTAGCAAATAAAAACATTCACAGAAAACGCATCATTTCGAAACGTCTGTAAGGTACATGGAACGATGTTATTATTTTACTGTACATGATTATCAAATACGAAGAAGTTGAAATTATAGTTTCAGATTGGGTGTTCATTTAATTTTTAATTACAAATCTACACTGTCCCAACTAATTAATTCGTGTATTTTATTATACTAACTATAACTCACATCTGTATAGAAAATATACATATAACGCAGTTTATTTTTCTCTGAAAGTCTGCTGTACACAAATAATGTTGTCTGTACAAAATGACGTGTGTCGCTGATTGAACAGTAGTCAAAAAAGGATAATTTATTAAAATAAAGTTTCTCACCTTCTTTCCTTCCCCTAGTTCCTTTTTTTTTTTCCCCCCCCCCCCCCCCCCCCCTATACGTAGTATATGGAGAAAGTATTGTTTCCGTCCAAATTTTCGAATTTGAATTTTTAGTGGAATTATCTGTTTTGGAGCTCCCTGAACCTCAAAAAAAATTGTTCAGTGGAATTATCTGTGTTGGTGCTCCCTGAAACCAAAAAAATTGTTTAGTGGAATTATCTGTGTTGGTGCTCCCTGAACCCAAAAATATTTTTAGTGGAATTATTTGTTTTGGTGCTCCCTGAACCTAAAGAAAATTTTTTTGTGTGATGTGTGTCCGTGTGTCTGTTGATGATGTGTACAGAGCTGGAGACCATACCAACAGTCCGATGTTGATGCAATTTGGTATGTAGATGTAGTTCTGGAATATCTCCAGGAGATTTTTTCATTTTTTGAAGTGATAACTTCTATTGGCCTGTTGGGCACTTTCGACTTGGCTATGTTTTCGAAATCTCGCGTCACGCCAGATTTCTCGCGAGATCTTGCATCACGCCAGATTTCCCGCGAGATCTCGCGTCACGCCAGATTTCTCGCGAGATCTTGCATCACGCCAGATTTCCCGCGAGATCTCGCATCACGCCAGATTTCTCGCGAGATCTCGCGTTACGCTTTTGTTTAGACACAAGTCAGATCGTGGAGAGGGAATATTATTAATACATTATTTACATTTATTAGCATAGCAATCAAATTAACACATAAGAATTAGTTAATATAATATAACAGCTGATTTCGCCCATCGTCTGTAGTTCTTAAACAAAACCCAGCGTAGATTATATTTTGGGGTTATGTTTACAACTTCAACCATTAAAATTTCTTGTGATGTTAATTTTCTTATATATTAGTTATACAACTAATGTAGGCTTCTATAACTATAAGTTATATGGACTTCTACACGTTATAAGATTTGCTTTGGGGTTATAAACTGTATATAAAACTAACCTTTGATCATCAATATATTCGTTTATACAAATTTAAAGAAGGATACCTACTGTTTAACTTCGCAAACATTCGTACATCTTTGTATAACATATTTGATTATTAATTTCTTTACTGTAATATTAACAACTTCTAAATCATTTGATCTATCAATATGAAATAAAAGGTAACTAAAAGATAATATTTTTACCTTTCTTTAAATACATAATATCGGATATAAATAAACAATTTGAACAAATAGGCCTACAGTTTTATAATCCTTATAATTGTACACATTTACCGAGTTAAAAATCCCCGTAGTCATAGAAGTTATCACTTCCAACGTGTGGTCTTAAGCACACCCAGTTAATTTTTCAAATTTTTCATTTTTAAGGGGTTTTACCCCCAAAAAATGGAAAAAACGAGAAAAATCTAAATTTCTCAAAAACGGCTCTAATGATTTTAATCAAATTTGGCTCATTTGTGCCCCTTAATGTACCCTACCATATACAACAAACCGCATCTTTCTAGAAATTCTCGTTTACGTAATAATAATAACAGATTTTTGGGGGTTTTAGGCCAAAAAGTGGGATGTTTTTCAAAATGTTTCAAAACCCTTTTTCGAGCATCTACACAGGACTAATTGACATGATTGGTGCAAATTTGTTTGAAATCGATAAAATATTTTTAATAATAATAATAATATATTATTATTATAATATTATGGATGTGTGTTACATGCTTCCAATATTTTCCATAGTATGTCCTACTACATAGTTTTCAAAATTTGTCCAACATTTTTTTCGTGCATCTATACAGGCCTAATTGACATGTTTGGTGCAAATTTCTTCGAAACAATCGTATAGTTTTCTCTCTAGCTAATTATAGTAATATTTATTAGTTACTCTCCTACTTTAATGTATCCCCTCACCTTCTTTAATGCAATTATGAAGTAACAGTGAATCTGTTTATTTAAATACGTTTGTTTGAAATCGATCGAATAGTTTAAATAATAATAATAATAAAATATAATAATATAATATGGATGTGTGTTATATGCATCTAATAATTTCCATGGTAAAATTTTCCTACTTTTGCAATTCTAAATAACCACCTCCTATGCTACTCTTGGGAAAATTTAAAGTTTCAACTGGGAGAAAGTATGTGGCAGTTATCTGGTACCGTTTATTTGTATTTTTGACGCGTTTCGGGACTTTATTCCATCTTCTATCTCTATAAATAAATTACTCAACCGAGGTCCTCAAACATTAAAATTAATTACACAAAACACATTTCACATTTGAGGTTCCGGTGTACACCATTTGGCTACCGGACGGCAACTGTCAGTCTGTTTTCTCGCGCACTTCGAACCTGTTCAATCCGCGGCCTTCTTTAAATCTTATCGACGTGGCATACAAGGTGTTAGAGTCGAAATTTAGCAGGTCGATCAATAATTGTTCTCCATTTGCATCTTTAGATTTGTACGCCTTATAAATATCATATTTCCCGACTGAGCTTTTAATCTACCTTTAGAACATATTTTAATTGGTTTAAAATTATTTTGTAGGTTGGTGCAACTATGGTGTTCGTCTGTAAGATGGCGTGCAAAATTGTATTTGTTACCTGAATTTGTTTAGATTTTTTTTGTATTACTTTATTTTTTTTCATTAGTGTCCTGGATACTGAAAATGAATTCAAATAAACGGTACCAGAAACTGGCACATACTTTCTCACAAATATATTTAAATTATAAAACAGATTTACTGTAACTTCATAATTGTATTAAAGTAATAGAGTAATATTATAATAATAATATTATATTATTATAATAATAATACTAAATATTATTATTAGCTAGAGAGAAAACTATTTGATCGATTTTGACAAATTTGCACCAAACATGTCAGGCCTGTATAGATGCACGAAAAAAGGTTTTGAAAAACAACCCCCTTTTTTGACAAAAAGACCCCAAAAATCAGTTAATATTACTAGCTAAACGAGATTTTTTTAGAAAAGTGCACTGTTTTGCATACGGTAGAGTACATTATTGGCTACAAATAGGCCTAAGTCAAATTTTATCAAAATCGTTACAGCCGTTTTTATAAAAAAAATAACAGATTTTTTTTGGTTTTTTTTTGCCAAATATGGAGTTGTTTTTCAAAATTCGTTTTCCAGATATCCGCCATTTTTAGAAAGATGCGGTTTTTTGCATATGGTATTGTACGTTAAGACAAACAGGCCTAAGCTTAATTTTATAAAAATCGTTAGAGTCGTTTTTTTAAATAGTTGTTTTTCAAAATTCGTTTTCCAGATATCTGCCATTTTTTTTAATATAAAATAATTCATAGACCTACCTAGAGAAATTATGGACTGATTCAGTTCAAACTTGTTATGAAGTTTGAACTAATAATGTTATACATTTATCAAGACATATAAGTGATTAAATCAAATCATGTGTTTTTAAACGGCGTCTGTTTGAAAATCAATTTCAAACCTAAATTACTCAAAAACCGTGCATTTTACAAAAAGTTTCCAGACACCTTATTTGTAGCCCTTTTAATGCCCTATCGGATGGTTTAACTGTTAAAACAATTGGATAAAGGATAATAGTTACGTTATGTGTAATAATTGGTTTGTTAAACTCGGTATCCAATACCAACACAGTCAACACAGCAATATTGTATGTACATTTGCTGTTATTATCTTTAACTTAGCTATTATCCTTCATCCGATTGTTTTGACCGCGAGAATGAAAACGATAGGGAATCAAATGGGCTACAAAAAAGGTATCTTGCATTTTTTGTGTTAAAATGTATGGTTTTTGAGTAATTTAGGTTTTAAATTTTAACAGCTGCCATTTTGAAACTGTTTTAGATATATCATTGTTAGGTTAAACTTCATGCCAAGTTTAAACTGAATCGGTCAAACATTTCTCTAGATATGAATTAAGTTATTTTGTAAAAAAAAATAACGGATATCTGGAAAACGAAGCGATTTCGGGCCTATTATTATATGAAGTTTTTTCTTAACTGTATCTATAGAATGAGCTTCTGAGAGGTTTCTGCATAGTTCTAAACCACTCTGTATATAAATAATACACATAAATATATATTTTCTAATGACACCCCAAAATGTGTTCTGGGGACCATGATCGGTGCATATTTAATACTCTCGGCCTTAGGTCTTATCATAGGGTCACTGCAATTAAACTTCACTGCATCATTCCTACTGAAATTCGCTAAAAGCGATATAGGTTGTTAAAATGTTTTAATTAGTTTTCTAGAGGTTGGCAGTTGTCACAAAAACGGGATAAAAACGAGATAATGTACAAAAATAAAAATACTATATACGTATTAATTCCCCTCTAACTAAAATTATGAAAAGCATCAAGTTCGTTAAAAAAATATAGAAAGGGAAGAAGAAAAGCCGCTGCATTATACAGACCAGCACCTGAATGCGAGTCGGGTAATGAAAGGCGACACTTTGATTAAAATTTCAACCCACTCCGTTCCCTAAAGTAAGGTGGAGGCAGTAAAAGGGAAGTTTTTACTACGGATAATGCGAGCCGAGAACATCAAAACTAATTTGTGAGCTCAAAGCCGTAGTGACAAAATACAGCCCGCATTGACAACTTGAGTTATTGTTTTGCCTTGTTCGTGTTTACAAAGTACCATGTCTGGATAACTTCGTGGTTTAATTGATTCTGATGGAAGTTTTAACCAGAGAAAGGAAAATTGTGTTTATTATTAGTGGAGACACCTGCGAGCTTGGCCCGCCAAACCCCTTGCTCTATCCTGTCGCACGGTTGTGAGTGAAGTAGATTGCAACAGCCCATCCTTATATATTGCTAGCTGCCCGATCCGGCTTTGCACGGGTAGATAAATCAAAGTTCAATGCATATTAACAAACAAAAAAATCAATTAATATATTACACTATGTATTTCTTATTGGGATTTTTAATAACTTTGGCCCTAATTACCCACCCTCCTTGCCTCAACTTAACCTGAGACGGGCTATAGTAAAACTATTTCTTCAATCGGTTCAGTAGTTCCAGAGATTAACCTCTAAATACAAACAAACACACAAATTTTACCTCTTTGTAATACTATTAGTACAGATAGTATAACGTTAATAACGTTAAACAAAAAAAATCAATTAATATATTACACTATGTATTTCTTATGGGGAGTTTTAATAACTTTGGCCCACCAAACCACCCCTAAAATTTCTAATTTTTAAAAATCCTTTCTTAGCGAGCACCTAGGGCCCTAGGGGAAGCTACATACCACATTTCATTCCAACCCGTTCCTTGGTTGTTTTTTAGTAACTTTAACCCCCCTAAAATTTCGAATTTGTTGTAAAAATTACTTAGCGAGCACCTAGAGCCCTAGAGGAAGCTACATACCAAATTTCATAGCAATCCGTTCAGTAGTTTTTGAGAAATCGTGATGGGTCAGTAAGTGGTATTTGACTTACTTGTTGAAGTTCGGCGACACCAGTTGTGACGAAATGGTTCACTTGTGACAAAAGGTCCCTAGGATCCTCTTCAACTCCGGAGCTGTGAGGATGGCCTACAATTGCAAGGGTTCTCAAGGAAAAGAAAAGAGAAATTTCTTAAATTATTTACGATTTTTGCAACTGTGTTATTTTAGTTATATTTCAGAACAAGTAATCCACCTACCGTATACACGCAAACCCTTCTGGCTCTGTTTTGCTATTGAGGATCAATTACAGAAAAGAAACCATGTGACGAGAGCCTTCTCCTAAGAGATTGCCAAGATTTGCATCCTGTACATTGAACCTCACCGGACGTCAATGATATTTAAACAATGTAAAAGGAGTATTAGCATTGTTTAAATGGAAAAGAACTAATTTAAACGAAAAGAACTAATTTCTCTGTAATTCTTTATCCAATCTTAACAAATAAGGTATCATTGAAAACTAAATAAACTGGACTAACTTTTATGTATCTTCCAATTTTTTTTGTAAAGTTAACGGTTTTTTGTGGAATTTGGCATCAAACATTTTAAATTGCCGCCATTTTAAAACAGTTAATGATATTTTAGTATACTTTTAAAGCAAAGTATGTCTTGATGAGATACACATTTGTGCAAAATCTCAACCCTGTACTTCAAACCGTTTAGGAGTTATGAATTTTTTTGTAAATAAACACATACAGACAGACGGAAAACTAGGCACCAGAGACCCACGTCCTATAGTGAAATGTGTTTGTCTTGACCTAAGCAATAACGCTATATACCTTTGTCCAGTGAGTTACGGGACACTCTGTATATATATTTCTCAAAGGTGTTTCTTATCGCTAAGCGGATGACTCCCTTAATTAATTCTTTATCAAAAATATTTATTCAAGCAACTTTTAAAAGCTTGTGGTCCCCGCTATTGACGAAAAATAGACAAACAGCTTAATATTTATGTTTTCATTACAAAAATTAACTAAAAAAACTTTTATATTCTACTTCATATGGTTCCTAATGAAAGGCGCCGTCTTTATCAATCTGTTCAACTAACATGACAGCTGTTATTCAGATATTTTACATTCTATATGCAAGTGAAGCTGTAATCTATCACTCAAATTAGTTAAATTAAATCAAAGTCAAGCGTTATAAATCGTTATAAACTGTCAAATTTAACCAACGTAAATTATTACTATTATAATAAGTATGCGAAAAATAGTGACCATTATAATGTAAGCATTATTTATTTAGTGACTAATGATTTTGAGTGAGGTATTAGAGGTATTATAAAAATTATTATTATAATTATTATATTTGTGCGTTTTAAGTTTTGTAAAGAAGATTGATTTTTGTCTAACTGAAGTAAGTTTAGACAAAATTTTACATTTTGACAAAGTAATATTTTACATTGTTTTATTTTACTGTAATTTATTATTACTCACTTAAATATAAAATTTAGCTTCATATTACAACAATGGAGGTCATACACGTTAATGGAGTATCTATTCCTAACAGAGTAGTTTCTTCTAGGCCAGATGGCCAATGCTTATTTTACTCTTTGGCTTTAATTGTACATGACACGATTCACTGGGGGATTCTCTGAGGTGAGGACCAGAGTTGTTAGTCATGTTTCCAACAATTGGCGCAGGTTCAAACCATATAATTTAAAAGCAACAGGAGATATTTATTCAACAAAAAAAGAATATATCGCGGATATGAGATAATTTTTGGAACCTCCTGTGAAATTCAAGCAGCATCCGAAATATTGTTTATGAATTTCTGGTGTACAGAGATGGTTATTCGTTGTGGGAGAGTTTTGGCGAACCGATTGAAGGCGTAGGGAGGCTAAGGTTTACTGGGGAACTGACGAGAGGCCACTTTGATGTTCTCATTCCTCTCACACCTTCTTTACCTGACAACTCCATGGATATTAGTGTGGAGGAAATACAGTCAGCTTCCCAATCCCAGGTTTCAGACGATGGTCTCCAAATTTCCTAACTTCCAACCCTAACAGAATAGTGTACATCATCATCTGATGCAGTTCGGTCGCATCCAGAATAAATACCAAAAATGGAGGAAAAAAAGACGAAAGCGTGTTTCTAATACAAATCGCATAAAAGCACATATGCAAGCGGTAAAAAACCACTGTCTGTGTAAAATACACACAGAATCAGCTAAAATACTTTAAGACGTAACATTTGCTGTAGGTAACCATATTATTGCAATAGCGAACATATGTATAGACAAGTAAGCACGTGGAGATGGAATAATACATAATATATTATAAAACGATAATATAATATTATATTTTTATTGTTATTATAATAATTATTGAATTTTTCTTATTTTGAAATTCCTTAAAGCAAATTTTTATTGGTTTGTGTGTGTTGAAGCATGTGTTGGTTCAGTATAGGCCTAACTTAAAATATTACTAGGTACTAAAAGCTGGATATCCGAATCAATTGTTTTCTATGTTATTTTATTCAATTGGTTGCTATGGTAATGAATGTTATTACATTCAAGAAGTTGTTTAATCAGTCTAGGCCTAACCTAAAAATATGTTTAATTTACTATAAACATCATTATTTACATCCACGAAAGCAGCCGGATTAGTTTGTTTCTTATTATAAACATCTGTTTTGTATAGAAATGGTTTTATAACCTCCTAAATACTATAAACATCACTATTTACATTCACGAAAGCAGCTGGATTAGTTTGTTTCTCATTATAAACATCTGTTTTGTATAGAAATGGTTTTATAACCTCCTGAATACTAAAAACATCACTAATTACATCCATGAAAGCAGCTGGATTAGTTTGTTTCTTATTATAAACAGCTGTTTTGTAAAGAAATGGTTTTATAACCTCCTGAATACCATAAACATCACTATTTACACCAAGAAAGCAGCTGGATTAGTTTGTTTCTTATTATAAACATCTGTTTTGTAAAGAAATGGTTTTATAACCTCCTGAATACTATAAAAATCACTATTTACATCCACGAAAGCAGCTGGATTAGTTTGTTTCTTATTATAAACAGCTGTTTTGTACAGAAATTGTTTTATAACCTCCTGAATACTATAAACATCACTATTATTATTATCACTATTTACATTCACGAAAGCAGCTGGATTAGTTTGTTTCTCATTATAAATATCTGTTTTGTATAGAAATGGTTTTATAACCTCCTGAATACTAAAAACATCACTAAATACATCCACGAAAGCAGCTGGATTAGTTTGTTTCTTATTATAAACAGCTGTTTTGTAAAGAAATGGTTTTTTAACCTCCTGAATACTATAAACATCACTATTTACATCCACGAAAGCAGCTGGATTAGTTTGTTTCTTATTATAAACAGCTGTTTTGTAAAGAAATGGTTTTATAACATCCTGAATACTACAAACATCACTATTTACATTCACGAAAGCAGCCGGATTAGTTTGTTTCTTATTATAAACAGCTGTTTTGTAAAGAAATGGTTTTATAACCTCCTGAATACCATAAACATCACTATTTACACCACGAAAACAGCTGTTTATAATAAGAAACAAACTAATCCAGCTGCT
>JAGFPH010011691.1:6802-17672 GCA_018207615.1 Philaenus spumarius | reverse complement strand
TAAGAAAGGGTATGAAACATTTCGAAATTTTAGGAGGGGTTTGGGGGGATCAAAGTTACTAAAATCATAATTTCAGATCTTTTATTATTATGACAATAGTGCTTTTATTTTTTAAGATCTACATATATATAAGCCAAATACCACTCACTGACTGAACACTTAAAAAGAATACAATTACGTTAAAAACACTGAAAGTACCAACCACCACGGGCAACGCCGTACGGGTCAGCTAGTTATTTATAAAAATACTATTTAAAAACAACAGACTTTATCTAGGCCTACCTAACTATGCCGACGGGGATTTTAAACTCGGTAAATGTGTACAATTTACAATATGGATTGTAAAACTTATTTATTTACGTTATTATATATTTAAAGAAAGATGCAAATATTATCCTTTAACTGCTTCTTATTTCATATTGATAGATCAAATGATTCAGAAGTTATTAATATATTATTACAGTGAAGAAATTAATAATCGAATATGTTATAAGAAGATGTACGAATGTATCCGAAGTTGAACGAATAATTATCACTTCTTTAAATTTGTATAAACGAATATATTTATGATAAAAGGTTGTATTTATATAGTTTATAACCTCAAAACAAATATTATAACGTACTATAGCATACATTAGTTCGTTACTCATATTTAAAAAAATCTACTACACGAGAAATTATACTGATTGAAGTTGTAAACATAACCCCAAAGTATAATCTACGCTGGGTTTGGCAATAGGTTATATATTCTTGTAATTTATTGAATAAATTATTAGCGTGGTGTTCTTCCAGCGTTATTCATTACAGTAAAAAAATAGCAAGTACTGTAGAAATAATCTTATAGTGTGTTTAATCATAAAAGCTCTGATTTTAATTCTCACTTTGAAACAAAAACACAGCTTCAATAACAAAACACATCACAAAACTGCACATTCAGATATGTTGTTATGATAGCTGAATTTTCCACTTTATATACAATCACCTGATTTTAACACTAAAATCACCTGATTTACACCTATATTTATAACCATGCTATTTAAATGAGAATTATTATATACAATCACCTTTTTTTAACACTAAAATCACCTAATTTACACCTATATATCCCCGTGCTATTTAAATGGGAATTATTTTATTCCGTAACAAATTTTCGGGTCACAATTGAGAAAAATGAATATTTCCCCCCGAAATTTCTTGTCCAGACCGTTAAAATGAAACCTCTCCCAGCTTTCTACAACTTCCCATTCGCTCGCAATTCCATTGTAAAATTTGGGCTTACGGAATTAGATATACAGATGGGTGAAATCAGCCGTTATATTATATGTTACTCACGTACGTACACTTGCTTTTATAGGAGTTGATGGTTCCTAATTGAAAGGCGGCATCTATAAACAATCTGTTTAACTAACATGACAGCTGTTAGTTAGATTGTTGTTTACATTCTATATGCAATTGTAATCTATCACACAAATCAATCAAATTGAACCAAAGTAAATAAATTTACATAGTTAAATCAATGTATTGAATCAGGTAAGTAGGCCTAAATTGCGAGATATTCGCACGGGTCAGCTAGTAACATTATAATCGACAGTAAGTAAAAAGAGTTCCCTCACTGAGTGAGCACTGTACAGGATCGTATTGAATACATTGAAATAAATTAAAAATTATCGGTAACTTATTTCACATTCGGCTTAGTTCAGTCGCAATCTGCCATTTTGTTTTTGTTTTACAAAAACTCACTGTAACTACAGAAATAGTTAAGATATCGAGTTCAAATTTGGTAAATTTGGTAACATTTTGTATGTTACGATTTAAAAGTGTGCCAAACACCAAGAATTTATATTTATAATTTTCAAAAAATTCACAAGGGACAAGATATTACATATTTTTTTAACTAAAGACAAAATGGCATTTTTGTCGTTTCTGTAAGTGCCAGATAACCGAGTCATAAAAAAAACTGAAAACATAATTTCTTTCTAATTGTCTACAATTCTTATAGTTTTAATAAATAAGATAAAACATTGCTTTGAAATGTTCATTTTAGGCTAATTTCAAATGCTTACAATACCTTTTAAGTGAAGGTAAATGCAAGAAACTAATACTCCACCAATTACTACTGTCCGTTCACAGTTTAGTTGATAACACGGGCAGGCATTGTCCATGCTATTGAAACGGAGATCTTACTCTACTAGTCCGCATGAAAACATCAACCTCATAAAACTCATTTAAACTATTTATTAGGGATCTTCATAATAGGATTTACTTCAACATGAGGTACGTTACTGAAATAAAGAAATTTGGATCTTGAATTAAACACTGAGACAAGAATATTCATAACTAAATTCGGTAGTGGATAGGAGCCGATGTAGTTAGGTCAGGTAGCAGTGCAGCAAGCCTTAATAAAGCAAGGGAACGATGTGATTGTTACAATTTATCGTTACAATAAATCGAAAGTGGGAGTACTGTTTACATGCAACGATTTCTTGTCCAATCTTCATTGACGAATATTAAGCTTTTGATAGTTCTCTCTTATAAAACGTACGCAATGCATTAATTTTGTTTAACAAAAGTGTTAAAAACAATTTTCAATACACAGTGCAATGCGTGCTTCACACGCCAAACCCCCAACAATGACTTCATAATTGTATTAAAGTATGAGAGGGGATAGCACATTAAAGTAGGAGAGCAACTAATAAATATTATTATTATTAGCTAAAGAGAAAACTATTCGATCGGTTTCAAACAAATTTGCACCAAACAATGTCAATTAGACCTGTAGTCCCCTTTTAAATGTACAAATATAGGCTCCCGTGTGCTCCTTTAGTATGCAAGTGTGGAAGTAGTCTTAATCCCTTCGTTTGACCATGTAGAAACATAATTTTGATGGTGGCACTCTCAAAAATGGTGCGTTTGGGCGCTGCGGGCCAAAAACAAAATGGCCGCCATCAAAAACACGTTTTCCTATTTATATCAGTAACCGTTGAAGATACGAAAAAATGTTTTTTACAAAAAATGTAGCTACACAAATTATACATAGAAAAGGTCCTTACAACTTTCTTTGTATAACTAACCGTTGTCTCAAAAAAATTACTTTTGTAAAAAGAATAATCAAACTGTCATGGAACTGTCAAACTTCATGGAACTGTCATAACTCTGTATCAGGCTATGGAAGATTCTGATATATTTGTAACATTATCATTAGTTTCACCAAATGAGTGTCGATTACAATCCTTTGATATTGCTCTACCAAACATAATAGCGTGTACAAACCCACCAAATTGGAAAACCTGCTGTCCCCTTCCTGTACTTTCTATTACCGAAAATGACAACCTTAACATTATCCTAGAGGCCAAACTCACTGATGCTGTCTGGTTTTTCTTCAGACACTACATAATGACAATGAACGAGAAGCCTACTACACATTCTCCAACTTGGGCTAGCTATAACAGCCTCTTGATAGATCAGCAGAAGCCTGTGTCAAGAGGTACCATGCTACCTATGATCCTAGAGTCACCAACTAATCAATCATTGCAGCTTACTGTGATGAAACAACTAGAGAAACTAAATAGTTCAGTCCACGATACAAGTCCCGATGTAGAAGCCACTAAGAAAAAGGTAGTTGTCACAGTTGACATGGCTCTTTACAAACCAATAAAACAACTGGAAATGGCTGTAAATGAATATAAGGAGGGATGGCTTCTGAAGCCTGGTGAGCTACATATCATAATTGCTCAGCTCCGGACAATAGGAGAGCTCATTGAAGGTTCAGGTATACCTGAATTGTGGGTTGAATGTGGATTATATTCAGCAGCAACAATGAAACAAATCCTAGACGGTAAACACATCAGAAGAGGAATTGAAGCTCATATATCCACTGCATCTACACTAACTAACCTACTCTTAGAAGAATTTCAAAAAGAATTTCCAGGGCAGCTAGACTTCTTGAAGCCTCATCTCCAAGAACTAGTAGAAACATTAACAACTAGTGATATAAAAGAGCTGAAAAGGGTAAATTCCACAATAGTTTCTTCCCTACAAGAAAGAAAGATTATTCAAAATATTGAAAACTTTTCAGCAACAAAAAAGCAAAAGCATCCTGTTTTCAAACTAGCTTGCACGTATATGGATATGGTGCAAGTAATGATGAATTTCATAAGAGCTGTAAGAACATCTGATTGGAAACTGTATTTAGCATCCCTACACGAGTTTGTTAAATACTTCTTTACATTTAATAGACTTAACTATGCTAGAATGATCACCTTATATCTTTCAGAGATGGAAAACTTGGAATCAACAGATCCAGAAATCTGGAAACAGTTTATGGAAGGTAATTGGGTAGTGAACAGAAGTAAAGTACCATTTTGTTCTCTAGATGCGGATGAGGCTCTGGAACACCAAAATCGAAAACTAAAGGTACATGGAGGACTTGTGGGTATAACACTCAATGAGAATGCTCGAAATCTATTCTTCCTTGCTAATTCGGAACTAACTGGAATTAAATGTGAAACTGAGAAAATGATTGGATTAAAAAGTACAGAACGAAGTCAACATCACGAAGTGTCAGTAAAACTCCAACAGCGCCAGGGCGATAATGTGCTTACACTAATGGAAGCATTTCAAAACTCAACAAATCCCTTCCAATATAAAAGTGATGACCTCATTCATATCCTCACTCAGCGAATCTTTCCTCAAGAAGTAAAAGTGTCTTGAGACAGTGTTGCCGATGTTGGTTAAGATCTCCATAATATTTTCTTAGATCAACGAATTCGTTCAAACACAATTCCTTTCTGGGCTCCCATGAAAAAGAATGTCATAAAAACGTGTAAATCAGTAGCTAAGAAGATTAAAATTACCATCAAAGACAAAACCGTTGCCATTAAGACAGACTTATCTCTCATTTCAAGATTGTTGATAGCTTCCAGAAGCAGACCTGACATAGATTTGAGGCACAATTTAAGCAACTACGAGTTTTCAGCACTACCAAAGTCGTTGTTTGCAATTGACGGGAGTATACACCATTGTCTGGCTAAGTACAAACTTACAGATGCTCTAGAATCAATCCAAGAGAAACCTGCTCAAGAAAACGAAGATGATAATACTTCTACAGCTCATGATGTTCCAGTACATAATGACGAGCTACATGGAAAAGCGGTAATAGTAGATGGCATGGCACTTCTTCATACCTACCACAAACCTACAACAGTGAAGACATGTAGTGACCTCGGTGTGAAATTCACCGAGCCAATAGATCGGACAAAAAGTCAATAACTATAGTGAGGTACATATAGTTTTTGACTCGTACAAAGAAAACTCATTGAAGAAAGCGATGCGAGACATACGGCAAAAATGCTCTGATCCAATCCAATACAAAGTCAGGCCAGAAACAAAAATTGAAAGCATACCAATGCACAAACTATTGGCCCATGATAAGACGAAAGACGAACTAACCGAGTTCCTTTCCAATCAAATACTTAAATTCGGTGAGACCAACAACAAGAAGTTCGTACTCAGTTGGAGGGACAAGGCAGCGTCATCACGTGGGGCTGATGTATCCTGTCTTTCAAGCACGCGAGAGGAGGCCGACACAAAGATTATGTTACATGCAGCTTATTTAGCACAGAAAGGAATTAAAACTACTCAAGTGTTCTCCCCTGATACTGACGTCCTTATTCTAGCACTAAGGCGATATCCACAACTTTCTAAAGATTTTGCTTTCTATCTTGGACATGGTATGAAAAGGATTGTTCAGATAAGGTCAATTTACAGAGCACTTGGACCTCTGAAAGCCTCTGCACTCCCTGGACTACATGCACTTTCAGGAGCTGATGTAACAGGGCCATTTGCTGGCAAAGGAAAAATAAAGTGGTGGAAAGCTTTTAATTCAGCAAGTGATACGATGATAGAAGCTTTGGCTAAATTGGGGACAACACTGTTACTCACTGAAGATGTAAGGGCTAACTTGGAAGCACTCATTTGTCAGCTGTACATCCCCAAAACATCATTGACAGACATAGGAGCAGTGCGATGGTTCTTGTTTACTAAAAAACAACATCAAGATTTAGGGTTGAAATTTAGGGTTTTAAAAAACAACAACCTTCCTCCAACAAAATCAGCACTAAATCCAGCATTCAGTGTTTTGAGTGGAATCAGGACCTAATTCAGCATCATAATAACCAGTCACCCTCAGATTTTGGATGGCAGAAAATAGGTAGTGCATACGAGCCTGTTGCTTGTACCAACCCCTGTGCACCAAAGCTTATCTTGGAGCTTTGCCGCTGCTCATGCTCAAAAAGACGTTGCTGTCCTCCATGTACGTGTCAGTCAAATGGACTCCGGTGTACTGAAATGTGCAAGTGCGAAGGTGATCCTGACCATTGCGACAATACGGGAGAATGCGAGGAAGACAATGATGAAGATCTAGGTTTAAGTGAAATTGGCATTGACAGTGATATTGATTGTATTTGAAAATTTAACATATTATGTAATCCTACAACATTGTATTTCTTCAACAGTATTGCTATTACAAATTAGAGCTTTTCAAGAAATGTCTCTTTCCTCTTTCCATTTCCTATATAAAAAAAATTATAAAAATGGTATATTTGTTAATTTATTAAAGTTTAATACAGTTATTATTGTAATAAATCAGTAAACATGTAAAAAATTTCAAAAACTTTAAATATGTGCTTGCAAAACCCTAAAACTTCGATTTTTTCATTTCTTAATATTTCTTTTTACAAAAGTAATTTTTTTGAGAAAACGGTTAGTTAAACAAAGAAAGTTGTAAGGACCTTTTCTATGCACAATCTGTCAGGCTACATTTCTTGTTCAACAACATTTTTCGTATCTTCAACGGTTACTGATGTAAATAGGAAAACATGTTTTTGATGGCGGCCATTTTGTTTTTGGCCCGCAGCGCCCAAACGCACCATTTTTGAAAGTGCCACTATCAAAATTATGTTTCTCCATGGTCAAACGAAGAGATTAAGACTACTTCCACACTTGCATACTGAAGGAGCACACGGATGTACATTTGATAGACGACTACTGCATAGATGCACGAAAATAGGGTTTGAAATCTTTTGAAAACAACCCCCTTTTTGGCCAAAATCCACCAGAAATCAGTTATTAGCTAAACGAGAATTTTTTGAAAGATGTGGTTTTTTGCATACGTTAAAGCTACAAATAAGCCAAATTTTATCAAAATTGTTAGAGCCGGTTTTTTATAAAAAAATATTAACTGATTTTTGGGAGGTTTTTTGGCCAGAAATTGGATTGTTTTTCAAAATTGTTCAAAACCTTTTTTCTTGCATCTAAAAAGGCCTAATTGACATGTTTGGTGCAAATTTGTTTGAAATCAATAGAATAGTTTTCTCTCTAGCTTTGTATAGGGCCTACATAAAGACAGATATTTTGTAAAAACCACTTTTTTGGACTCAGGGTGACTTTTTCCACAAATTCTCAACATCGATTTTTTTGCGAGCACTATACTTTCTCCTATACTATAGTATAGTGAGAAAGTAAAATTGTTATTGATACGTTAAATGGCTTGTGATACATCAAAGTAATAACTTTAATAAATTATGCATTTCTGTGGTAATAGAATAAAAATAGCTTAACGTATTCGTTAGATACGATCAAAAATATTACTATGTAAATTGATGAATTTTTTTTATAGGCGAAAAACCTAGGTGATTATCATCGTTTACATAAACTGATGAAATAAGGACGATGGGGTGGAGGATTTTGCAAATATGTTTTCCAAGATTTTTATTAAAGATGAATAACTAACTCCGAGAACATATTTTGGATATATTTTTCCATCTTTTAAATAATAGTCCAGTCTATATAATTAAAAATAGGGTGAGGGGTAAGCTAGAAACTATTACGAAAATAATGAAATTTGCAATGTAATTTGGGGCTATTCTTGGGTATATAATCTGAGTTTTCGACCTCGAGGACCCTGTGCTAACTTTGGAGGGGGGGGGGGGGGATCAAAAACCTCGACATTTTCGGCCTTTCTTCAGTTTTTTTGCTTGTATCTCGTAAACTAAAGGTTTTTCGTGTACTATACCCTATTGTACAGCTAAAAATAAGATGCCATTTTGTTTTTTTTACAAAATAATTCATATGTAGAGACCGATTGAGATCAAACTTGGCATGAAGTTTAACCTAACGATGATCTAACTTAAGAAAAATAAATTATTATATCCAATCGTGAGCTTCAAAACGGCGGCTGTTTGAAAATTTAAAACCTAAACCACTCAAAAACCGTAAATTTAAAAAAAATGTCAAGATACCTTTTTTGAAGCCCTTTTGATTCCCTATCGGATGGTCCGACTGTCAAAACAATCGGATAAAGGATAATAGTTAAGTTTTGTGTAATAATTGGTTTGTTCAACCCGGCATCCTATACCAACACAGTAAACGCAACAATATTGTATGTACCTGTTATTATCTTCAATTTAACTATTATCCTTCGTTCGACTGTTTTGACAGTTACACCATCCGATAGGGAATTGAAAGCGCTACAAAAAAGGTGTCCTGACATTTTTCATTAAAATGTATGGTTTTCAGTAATATAAGTTTGAAATTTTCAAACAGCCGCTATTTTGAAACGCATGATTGGATATAATCGCATATTTTTCTTGAGATAGATCGTAGTTAGGTTAAACTTCATGCCAAGTTTGAACTAAATCGGTCAAACATTTCTCTAGATAAGAATTATTTTGTGAAAAAAATCTAATAGCGCAAATCTGGAAAACGAACGAAGCTTTTCCGGGGACCTTTGGTCGTATGAATACTTTTTCTTATTTTTAGCTGTATAATCAGTTCCTGAAGTTATTATCCGTTCCTCCTGAAACGCCCTGTATACTTTTGTATCATAAGTCATATATGTACACTAGCTGGCCCGATCCGGCTTTGCACGGATAGACAAATCAAAGTTAAACGTATATTAACAAAAAATATATTATATCAATAAATATATTACACTATGTATTTCTTATGGGGATTTTTAGTAACTTTGACCCACCCCCAAACCCCCCTAAGATTTCAAATGTTTTAAAACCCTTTCTCATCAGCACAGCTACGGCCTTAAAGGAAGACATAACAAATTTCACTCCAATCCGTTCAGTAGTTTTAGAGAAATCGTGATTTAGTAACTTTGACCCCAAACCCCTAAGATTTCAAATTTTTTGAAACTTTTTCTTATCAGCGCCTACGGCCCAGGGCTCTATAACAAGGGCTATACCATTTTGATCATTTACGGTGACCCTGTATCGATCGCCTATTACGTCACCATGCTGACACGCACTAGATGGTAGTATTTCATTAATGTGCGCGCAGTCGTTAACTCGCTGTTGTAACTCGATGGAAAGGCTTCAGTAAAATACAATTTTGATATTCTTAATCTAAATAAAGTACGGATTCTAACAGTATAAAAAACTTTTATTTTAACAGGTATTTCGAATTTTAATAATTGAAAATATTTGAGAATTATCACAGACTGACATGGAAAAGTTACTAAGCGAGGAATTTTTATTTTTAGGTTATAAAAAAACTTCCAGCGGGAAAGTTGTAGCCAATGAATTGATCTAAACTATCCAATTAACCGATTTGTGATAAGATGATTACATCATTATGAAATCGTTTTTTAAATGAGCGCGAGGAGGTGCGGCGCCGAAACTCCCGAAGTACAGTTTGATACGGGAATAACGTTTATGTACATATTGTTATTTTAAGATAATGTAGTAAATCACTTGTTCCCATGTAATTATGCCAGCTAGAAAAAAAGTGAGAATTTTATTTTAACATAAACTAATTATAATTTATAATTAATATTTTATATCATTGAAGTGGACACAAAAAGTTAAGTTGGAGGTTAACGTTTAAAAAATAATATCATTATTACGTAAATTCAAAGAAATACAATCAGAGATCAATGATTGAAAAAGAAAATCGAAATTACGTAAAAAAATTAGTTTTATATTTAACTAAAAGAATTACCTTATAATAATGATATTATTAGCCGCGAATGACGTCAAACCTCTTTTAATCGGTGCAGCTAGTCTCCCCTAGCGTCAAGAGAACTTTAAAATAAATTGTGTGTTTGACTTTTAAGTTCGATTTTTGTTGAGGCTTAAGTCATGACAGTTATTTTGATCTTTATTATAGCATCTTTATACCATAGACTTGATTTATATATTTAATATTAATTTATGAGTTATAATAAATCTTACAACTTTATTAAAACGAAATTATAAAATACGGTGTACGTAGAAGAAGTAGATTTTGTAGGAAACAAGTGAGTTTTTGCACAAATAAACTGATAAGATGTCCAGGTTATAAATATTTTAAAACCTAAAAAAAAAAAAAACACTAAAGTGAGCAACGTTTCACTCTGTACGAAAGAAACTTTACGATTTAAGGAAATCTTTCACTGCGAACATCTTCGTGGGAACAAGCTTTACGCATTTTAACCGGCGTATAATTAATTCATTTCATACGAATCCCCGGATAGTGAACGGCCTATCAAGGTCATCCGAGCGACTCCCGTCGAATACCATCACGTGACTCGATTGGGATTTAGAAAACAGGGATGAACACGGTGAAGGTAAATTTGGAGCAATCGGAAAAAGATTGAAATTTTGTAATGTCGAGGAATTGGGGGGGGGGGGGGAGAGAAGTGGCAAGTTTAGGCTTTGGAATGTGGCGGCGTCTGAAGCAAGGTTAGTGGCCTGTGGTATGTGGTCGTCTGCACCGACAACGGTTAGCAGCCTAACTGGATGTTAACTACAACTGGTGCGATCCGGACTGTGATCTCGAACATTTGCAAATGTAATGGCACAAGGAAGATTCACGACACAAAGTT
>JAGFPH010011690.1:20387-33399 GCA_018207615.1 Philaenus spumarius | reverse complement strand
TCAGCAGGAAGGATACGTTCTGCTGGTTTAACCGTGCTCAGTCAGCAGGAAGGATACGTTTTTCTGGTTTAACCGTGCTCAATCAGCAGGAAGGATACGTTTTGCGGGTTCAACCGCGCTCAGCACTGAAATGTGTTAAAATATGTTTCAAAAATTTTCTTCTTTGTAACAGAACAGCCATTAGCCAGTGCGACACTTATTTTATTTAGTTTCTTTGTAAATAAACTGTTGTTGAAATTAAAAATTTGGTTTATTTCAAACCCAAATACTTAGCACGTCTAGCCGATCTATCTGAATGAAAAGTGTTTAATGGTAAACGGTTAAAAAGTTATTGAACTTGTTTGAAAGCAGCATGAACTTGGAGGAACCTGCAGATAGATTTTCTAGGTAAATGAGCTGCCAATGGGCACAGGTTGGGGTAATTTTAGTAATGTCGGGGAGGGTGGGGGCGTTGGAAAATTTTGCTGCCTAGAGGCGGCATATACCTAAATACGTCCTTACCTCAAGTATTACTAATCAAATCATTTTATGAATTATAACAAAATATAGATGGTACCGGTACCATATAAATATATGTATTTTATAAAGATTTGAGACAATATTTAAATAGCTGACATAATTAAATTGCACCAACTAAAAAGAATCCTTGCTAGTGATAACATATATTCCATACAATAATTATTATTGTTCTTGTATTTTTTGATTGTTGTTTTCTTACATTTTAATTGAGAAAAGTAATTTCACACATCATTGATTCTTAAGGAAATATTTTTTTTATCAAAACGTTACTTAGTTTTTATTGATATTTTTACAGATATTCAAAACTTATCATTTTAATTTTATCAATCACATATCAACATTTTAAACTCCTTCTTGAGGACTATTTTTAATTAAGAAAATAACTAATCCTTAGAAAAAAACATTTTTAATTTAATCTGTTTCACTTCATCCGTTAATTGCATCATTAATGAATAGTACTGTTCTGCCTGAATCCTCAACAGCTGAACTTTGACGAAAATAATATTAATGGAAAGGAATAACCACTAAAAACAAAACATTATTAAAACAAAAAGTTAGCAGGAAATTGAACCTTCTGATAATTGTGTTCTGCACCTACAACCTCAATCGTGTTACGAAGTCACATGTTGGAAATTTAATTATTTCCCTTCACACCAAAGTCCAAACCCCCTGAACAATTAAGTTAACACAGTGTTTTTATGATTCACTTTAAACAAAACGAAAATCAAAAATCTTATCAGTCTAGGTAAAATATACAGAAAAGGTTGGGACATTGCAGTAATTTGTTGTTAGGAACTTCACTCCTTCCAGTAAATGTGACAGCATTGCTTTTTAAAAGTGGCAAATAAAATAGATTTGATAGCACTATAAAAGACCCAAGAAGATTAAGTTGACTAATACATTTTAGTAGCATTAGCCACATGTATATAGGGTTTGTGAACAGTGTGTAAAGTCTTAACAAATAACAATGTCATTTCATTGGATATATTTTTTAAACATTGCATGGGTTCTTCTTACCGATATCTACTAAAGTTAAAAATCAATAAGTCCTGATTAGTGTTAGTGGTACCTGACAGATCAAATAGTTTTATTAGGCGATCATTTGAATTTATTTTACGAGGTATGATAAAAAAAAATGTAGTGAATAATTTTAGAACAGACAAAGTAATAAGCTTATATAAAATTTGAACTACTTTCCTACACTAGCGATGTACTTGTCCCAATGTTGAATCCATGACTGGAAGGCTTTCAGCTGCTGGGTCGTGGCCATCTCAATGTGTAACACGTATATATCGAGGTATCTCAATGTGAGGATTGTCAAAACATTTCCTTTTTATCGAATTTCCATAGGAAAAATGAGCTATTGCAGTAGCCCTTATGGTAAAATCCAAGGTCAGGAGTAGCAAATGAGCACCGATCATGGTCCCCTGAACTCGTTTTGGAGTGTCATTAAAAATCATACAGACATATATATATGTATATAATTATGTATGTATGTGTGCGCACTCTAACGGACGCATTTTACGTCCGATTTGGACCAAATTTGGTACACACATTGGGTTTCTAAGTCGCTTGAACTGGTAGGTTAGCTAAAAAAATTGACCGGAAGTAGCCCAAATTTTTGACCGGAAGTAACTTTATGTATATATGTGTGCGCACTCTAATGGACGCATTTTACGTCCGATTTGGTCCAAATTTGGTACACACGTGGGTTGTCTAAGTCACTGAGACGAGTTCGTTAGTCAAAACAATTGACCGGAAGTAGACCACATTTTTGACCGGAAGTACCATGTATATAGGTGTGCGCACTCTAATGGACGCATTTTATGTCCGATTTAGTCCAAATTTGGTGCGCAGGTTGGTTTTCTAAGTTGCTTGGACGAGTTTGTTATAGCCAACAAAATTGACCGGAAGTGGACCACATTTTTGACCGGAAGTATCATGTATATAATTGTGCGCACTCTAACAGACAATATAATTATTTAATTTTGTGAAATATTAAATTTTAAACATCACCAAATCTACTTACAAAGACTAAGCAATCCACAGTGTTTGTGATTAGTATACTTACTAGGCTGACAATAGAAGGAAATCCAAGTAAGCCAATGCCTGCTACAAATGAAGCAATGCCCATTGCTTGACTACGTAATACAGTTGGCAACAGTTCACCGACAAAAACGTAAAATACGGCAAACGATGCTGCGATGCCAAACTTGCCAATCATGGCTAATGATACTGTGACCCAAACAGCATCTGACAATCAAATAATGTTTTTATAAAACAAGTATATTATCAGTATTAAAATGTTCTCTTTATAAACACTAAAAACCAGGCAAAATTTTAACTCTGAATAATAGTTTACTGTTTAAAAATATTAATTTTTATTATGGTGGCATCCAAGGACATATTATATTTATTTGAACTTTTTCTTAGTTTTTTGTGGGAAATGAGCTTCTGAAGTTTTGAACAATTTTTAAAAGTTATTTTCTAAGGACGGAATGATCATATTTTTGCAATTGTTTGTCAGAACATTTGCCTTCATTGGTGTATAGAGAAAATAGCATACATAACATTTTGAGAGTATAAATCACCTCTCGATATCAAGTGAAAACCATCTTGATCATCTGTCGCTCTTTGTGTGTTTGTACAGTATTTTCTCTCATTTCAATTTGTATTTAATAATACAATGGAACCTCAATAAATGGAATCCCACGGGGAAATTTTGAATTATCAAGTATTTCGAATAATAAAGTATCGATTTATCAAGGTTCATCCTCCCCAATTTTCGATTTATAGAGGTTCAATTCAGTGCAAGCAATAAGTATCAGGAGAATTGATTGCCTTCTAAAATACGGTGTTTTGTACATTGTGTATTAATATTAATTTCAGTACTATGTAATGGTTCATAATGCAATTATAATATGTACTTTAAAATGGAAGAAGTAGTTAGTTTTAATTTCAAACTGCTTCTTTATTGAAAATACTCTACTGCTGGCCCAAGACTGAGATGGATCTGAATTGGACAGAATAAAGGATTGGTATTTCCTGTTGAAATACGATGCAGTAAAATAGAGTATCGATGTTTTGAATCATAAGAAATTTCATACAACTTCGATTAATCAAGGTGTTTCTCGTGAACTATTCGATTTGTGAAGGTAAAATTAACATTGCAAAAGATAGGGAAGTTCAAGGGGAATAAAAAAAATTCGATTTATCAAGGATTTCGAATTATTGAGGTTCCACTGTAGTTTATTTTATGTAGCTCAGTTCTTGCATTTTAGATTATATGACAATCATAGGCCTAGTCCTCTAGATTTATGTTTTCACTTTTTAACTTTTGTTTTTCACTTGATAACAAGAGTTGATTTTTACTCTCGTGTATTATTAGTGAATTTCCATAGGAAAAATGAGCTATTGCAGTGGCCCTTATGGTAAGACCCAAGGTCGGGAGTAGCAAATGAGCACCGATCATGGTCCCCAGAACACGTCTTGGGATGTCATTAAAAATCATATATATGTATGTATATATGTGTTCGCACTCTAGGGGCCGCATTTTAAGTCCGATTTGGTGTTCAAACGTGGTACACATGTTAGTTGTCTACGTCGCTCTGACGAGTTCGTTAGCCAAAAAATCCAACAACCGGAAGCACATTTTTTGACCGGAAGTAACTATTTTTTGAGATTTTTCCTACGAGAATTAATTTTGTTTTGAATTTTTTTTACAAATATAAATGTAGGATGTTATTCTGCACATTTTGTTTTTTTACATGACCCTATAGCTCGCTTTGTTCCCCCAAAATCGATCAAAACGTAAAATACCATAACGGTTCAAAGCCATGTGGTGGATTCTACCGTGTGGTTGGCGTGCGAAGCACGCAATGCTTTGTGTATTGAAGATACTCCTAATATGCGGAATGGGATGCGAAGCATGCAATGCATTGTGTATTGAAGATACTTCCAATACGAGGGGTTGGCGTGCGAAACACGCAATGTTTTGCGTGTTGAAGATACTCCCAATATTCGGAATGGCGTGCGAAGCACGCAATGCATTGTTTATTGAAGATAACCCTAATATGCGGAATGGCGTGCGAAGCATGCAATGCATTGTGTATGAAGATACTCCCAATATGTGGAATGGCGTGCGAACCATTTTGCAGCTATTCAGCACCGTCGTGAATAGACCTATTTCCCAAATCGTTATTTGAAACCCTAAAACATAGGCCTATAAACTTCATTTGGAAATTTGCTCAACTCACGTCAGCGGTTTAGCTGCGTGGTTGAATTATTTTATTTGTACACAAATGAAGGCAAATGTCCAAACAAACAATTGTAAAATAAAAACTACTCAAGTTTTCAACAATTTGTTTTCAAGTAACTTTGTATATTAAATGGAACTTACCTTCAGGTACAAACATACAAGACACACACGCGATTCCACCAAAAAGCATCGTTAAACACAACACATTTCTTCTGCCCCAACGGTCCATTGCGTACCAAGTAATTATATAACTTGGTATCTCAACTACAGCACCTAATAACAAATTAGAGGCAATACATTAATCTCTTATTGCAATTATCAACAAAAACATTATAATAAGTAAAAATTAAAGGAAATCATTAATCTCCAGTGTTTTTTAACGTGTATCAGACTTCAAACTATCAATTATAATTGGAAAACAATCATTTTTGGGATGTTGCAACGTTTATGTTTAATTTTTAAAACTTGGAAACACATGCTTCTTACAATTTTGAATTTGAAATCTACATACATACAAAAGGTAAAATCCTGACTGACAGGTTCATCACTATACTCCCAAAAATAAAATCACCATATTGATTCAAATTCAATTTGTTACTGATATTCGTTACTTGTGTAAACATCCAATAAAATAGGGGTATTACGTAGCTCGCTCAATATAGTGGGAAATGAAGAAAATCACTTGGAAACGTAATACTATTTATAATTCATTTACAGTAAACATACTGAAAGTTATATGAAACAGGCGATTGTCAAAACAAGCATTGAAACTAATTTAAAGGCTTACAAACTATCATACGGGAACTGTGATAGCTTAGTTGGTAAAACCAGTGATGCCGTTCACTAGGTTTTTTTTTTCAAAACCAGCTAATGGTATTGGACAACTTCCGTGTGTTATTCCACGTCTTGCCTTCATTGGTTTAACTGACATAAAATAAAGATGTCAAGCAAAGAAAAACAATCTTGTATTAAACGGTTTAAGCTAGAAACATATTAAAATGGCAGAAAAGTGGACAAACTTTTTTTTTTGAAAAGCCAATGATCTATTTAATTGCTTAGAAAAGTAAAATTTGGTAGTAATTTTCCTTTTATATTTTAAGTCAGGACCAAGACATAAATTATAATTCCCAAATAGTGGAAAATTTGGTAATCCGTCCTGCCAAAGATATATTAAACAAATGTAATATATCTCCCAACGAATAGAATAAATTCATTTAAATTATTAAAGCCTGCAACAGAGCAATTCCAATCTCATATACTTTTGCTGACCTTTCTAAATTCATGAGAAATTGACTTATGTTTTGAGCTTATACTTCAGATACGTGATAAAATCAACATTATAAATACCAATAAAAAAAGACTTGTGTAAAATAAGGACAAGTAGGCCTATCAGTTAACAAATGAAATGCCACTGTTAAAAAGCCGAGGTAGGGTCATAAACGGTGGCATCTCTTTTTTGTTTCAAATTATGAAGCAACTAACTTGTAACAGATATTCTATTAAATAAATCGAAGTAGAGTTGAACTTGGTTTTAACGGCCTCGACTAATGATTCAACTCGGTCATAGCGTCATTTTTTTTAGGTCCGGTCAAATCGTTATCTTTTACATTATTATAAACCCCTGTTTTAGCGTCAATAAATATTTTAAAAACTCGGTTGTAACGTCATAAATCTGCAAAATATCAATGTCAAACTTTGAATTCAGTTTTCTCAGAACTCGAAAAATGTTAGAACTCCCCCTTTCTTTTGATTTCGGGCCGTATATTTTCTCCTTCCTCAGAATCAAACCGCGAAATAAACAATCTACGTATTTTTTTCACATGTAAAACCTCCGGCGGGTCCCATCAAAGTCGGTAGAGGGGTGCGGGATTCCACTACACGCAACACTGCTAACTCTCCCACCCCTCCTAAGGAACAATTCGCATGGTATGCGGTGACAGTTGTGTGCTGTGTGTAACTAAACCCATGGAAAAGTGTTCGGAGAATAGAAAAGCGAAGTGAGACTCAATCGAATAGCCTGAGACATTTGCATAGTTATTGTGATCAGATAGTTGTAAACTCCCCCCTCCCCCACAGTAATGTTAACACTTTAAAATTGTTGCGTGTTTTTTAATACACTAAGTTAATGTTTTAATACGTACTGTAATTTTAATGTTTTTAATACAGATTGTTAATACACACTACATGTATTTACTCATTAAAACTTTACACATTAACCAATGATACCTAATTTATAATTATTGTAAGTGACCTCAGCTCTAATTATCGGGACCCTACTGTACATTAAAAGAAAAGTATAGTGTTTTTCTTTTTAATAAACGTCATGAATAATGTTGCCAATAATACTGTACAGTTGTTTGGCCTTTCACTCAAGGTAACAAAAATACGATTTCCTGTTGGTACATCTTTATAATGTCATTCGAACGTAGCGGTCCCTTTGTTGACGCTATAACCAAGTTCAACTGTATATAAGAGTGAACCATTATAAATTTCATCATAAATTTAAAGTATAAGAGTGTTAAATGATCAATTAAAACTAAAATTTTGTGGAAAAATAATTCCATCAATACATGAATACGCAAAATGGTATCCAAAAATATATCTTTGTTTAAACGTAAGGCACATCTCAAAATTACAAAATAATACTAAAAGATTTTAAAAGAAATAATCCAAATCATATAAATTTTGATATCCATATTTTGAGTTTTTCCATGTGTTATTATTGAACCTATTTATCTAATGCCTTTCACGCTAAAGCGTTAAGGCTCTTCTTTACCTTGAAGAAAACTCCCGAGTGTACAGTATGATTTCAATGCAAAAGGCCTGACTCAAGCCGCAAAATCATTGAAACATGCATTCGTAATACCGTGTTTCGGATTCTATTTATAAATTAATAATCTGGGAAACTACTTTAAGTTATAAAGAAGGCTTTATATTTTTTATGTGTTAGGTTAAAATATGGAAATTATTGCTTAAAACTCCCAAAAAATGCGTTAAAAATAATCGATATTTACTCATTTAAACTGTTGATTAAAAGGAGTTGCCGTCGATTTCTTTCAATTATGAGATATAAGACAAAAGCACAAAGCCTTTAAGAACAATTTAAGATGTTTCACAACTTTTTAGGTTGAAAAACGGCGTCCGAAACACGGTAGTACGAAGTGCATATTTTTGATGTTTTACGCAAGGTATAGAAGACCCTTCATTGATTAAACCACTTGAATCTGGTGAAATTCTCCCATTAAAGACCATAATAACCCATTGAATTTAGTGTAGATAATATTGGCATAGCAAGGATGCCAATAAATATACAAAAAAACCTCTGCAGTGGAGTTGTGATAATGCCTAAAAGACAGTGCTATTATATCTTCATAATAACCACTTTAGATAGAAAGTTTGGTAGTAGAGATCCTTTTATTTTTTAAATGGTATCTAACCTATTGATTTCATTCATTACAAAATTGTCTGTAAAGTGGAAAACCGTTGTGAAATTCAGTTGCACCGTTTATTTTATGTGGTGTGTAATATACAAGAAAAGAATTTCCTTTATTCCAAAATAATGAGGGAAAAAATATAAAACATTCCGGGAAAACAATTGCCCTAACTATGCAATCAGTTACATAAACATAAAGTAGGAAGAAGAATTTGTAGGAATGTTCTTTTTTTAATATAAATAACTTGTAAATGTTTTGGGGTATTCAAACCAAAATAGCCGAAAAGTGGAAAGGTTATCTGGAAAACACAAATTTACTTTATCTCTTAAAATGTTAAAATTTTTTAAACTTACTTATAAAGAAAGCCAGGTAGTCACTCACGCCCAAATTAGTTGTATTATAAGATAACCCGTTATATACAACTGCGTTGGCTACCCAATCAAATGCAAGAATAAAAAACTTGCGCCTTATGTTTGGATAACGTAGAATATCCATCGGTGTAGCTGATGTAGCTGTCTTGTTGTGTAAGTCAGTCTTGCTTCCAGAGAGCCTCTGTGTCTCTTCCTGAAATGTTATAGTAGCTTTTTTATAAACATCTAGGCTTAACACAGTCTTAATTCGAAACTAAAATAAGTACAATATACAGTAGTTATTTTTTGTTAAAAGAGAAAAATATTTTACCTCTCGTATGAAATTTATGGATTTAGAGAAAGAATTAATTTACTTACTTATTTCAGAAGGACACCGTTTTGAAAATTTATAAGATTCTGTTTTGATTGTTGGTAAACTGTTATAAGATAGGTACTATAAAAATGTGTAATTATCAACACAAATTCTGAATAATTTCTGAAGTTACTAAACAAAATGTAACTCATGCTACGTTTATCATGGGCGTCATCAAAAGTTTTTTATTGGAGGGGACACGTTCCGGGGGGTCAGTTGAAAGGTAGATCCCGGAATGTTGACAATATTAGGCCTACTTCTCAAAACATCGTTTTTATGCATTTCTGAGGTGAAATTAGATGAAAAGAGTGTATTGTTTTTGATTGTCTTCTTCTTTTATTCGCTTCATAATTACGGTATTTGAAAATTTCTCACTATTTAATTACGCACAAGAATTGTAAGCACAAACACATAACTTATGTTCACACTGATTATATTAGGATAATACGGTAAGCGCGACTAAAATGTAAGGTTATGTTTAACTGAACTGCTGTTGACTGACAAGTGGAGTGGAAGCAGACAGAATGAGGGAATGTCGACCGGTGCGTTGTTTCCATGTCTGCTTGCCCGTTTCCGCCTACATCAGCATCGTGTCCTTTCGCGTTGTTGTTTTTATGATTACCATTAATAAATAGTAACAGTAATGATGATGATAAATAATATTAATGAATAATAAAAAATATAAAAAGAAAAGTAAAATCGTCTAGAGTACTTTATAGTTCATTTTATTTACTAAAATCTTTTTTATCTCAGATATTGAGGGGGACGTAAACACAAACCTCAGATATTAGGGGGATGCATCCCCCCCGGCGATGACGCCCGTACATTGTAGTAAACAAGTGAAGGAACATACCTTTGTTTAGTCAATAGAGTAGTCTACTTTTCGATTTTAGTAGCTACATGTTTCGCTGCCACAGACATGTATCAGGGCAACTGATAACTCTTATATAATACTAGGGGCTCTGCCCCTGGACGCTTCGCGTCCCAACCCCGCCTCGGCCTTCGGCCTCAGATGGCTGCTTCGCTTCGCTCGCAGTTGGAAAATTCGATAAAGAATCTCGTTAATCTTTGGCTCGTTTGTACACAGATGACCTAGCATAAATCAGCTGTTTTATTTGGCAGCTGACTCAAACTCATTAAACATTATCTTCATAAGATTAACATGGGAAATTTGAAGGATTGTGTGCCGTAGCTCCTTCTTGGGTGAATAGCGGCTGAACGGATGATTGGATCTTCAATTTGATGGGAAATCGTTAGTTTGAAATTAAATTTTCTAAAACTTTTGCGTTTAACATTTTTTTCTATCTCTTACCGTTTTCTTACAAAACGCAATCAAAATAGAAAAATTAAGAAATTGAAAAATCGAAAAAATCTTTCCCGCCCAAAAGGTGTTTTCAAAATTCCAAATGTTAAATTCTGGCAATTTTCCCAAAAGTTTCTCGTCGAGAGCTTTAATTTAAGTATAAGGTTGATGGGGTTCCGATTACGGGAAGTGCCTAATAATTAATGGCAGTGAATCAGTGAAATCGTCTATATTTAAGGACATTGGGTGGAGCCTCCCTTCTCGGATGAATAGTAGCTAAATGTATGATTGGATCTTAAATCTGATGAAAAATCGTTTGTCTGAAATTAAATTTTCTACAACTTTTGTATTTAAAACTTTTTGCTATCTTTTACCGTTTTCTTACAAAACTTGCTCAAAGTGGGAAAATGAAGAAATTAAAAAAATCTAAAAAATCGTTCCCACCCAAAAGGTCCTTCCAAAATTAAAAATTGTTAAATTTTGGCAATTTTCCCAAAAGTTTCTCGTCGAGAGCTTTAATTCAAGTATAAGGTTGAGGGGGGGTCCGATTACGGGAAGTGCCTAATAATTAATGTCAGTGAATCAGTGAAACCGGTTAGCTTTAAGAACGTTGGGCGGAGCTTCCCTTCTCGGATGAATAGTAGCTAAATGGATGATTGTATCTTAAATCTGATGAAAAATCGTTAGTCTGAAATTAAATTTTCTACAACTTTTGTATTTAAAATTTTTTGTTATCTTTTACCGTTTTCTTACAAAACATGCTCAAAGTGGGAAAATGAAGAAATTCAAAAAATCTAAAAAATCGTTCCCACCCAAAAGGTGCTTCCAAAATTAAAAAATGTTAACTTCTGGCAATTTTCCCAAAAGTTTCTCGTCGAGAGCTTTAATTTAAGTATAAGGTTGAGGGGGTCCGATTACGGGAAGTGCCAAATAATTAATGTCAATGAATCAGTGTTACCGTCTAGCTTTATATAAGTAGATTGTTTAAATATCACACACAATAGTGTATTAAATTATTAGCTGACATGATGATGTTGCCTTTGGTATCGAAACATGTAGCCGCTAAAATTGAAAAGAAGATTATTATTGACTAAACAAAGTTATGTTATTTGATTAGTAAGTAGTTCTAAGACTAAATGATGAATATTTTACAAGTAAGTCAGTTTAATTGAAACTCCAGTATTTTGAACCGAACTATGTTAGTTTTTAAATCCAATTGCCTCAAAAGGCAAATTTTGGTGGATGGGAAGTGGTTTGCAAAGAATGACTATAATTTAAGTAAACAGTTTAAAAGTAAATATTAAAAAAAAAGTCTGGTCCATTTCAAAATGGCTGCCTTAGGTATTTTTGTTTTTTGTCTTTTTATTTACAATCAGAAACAACTTTTACCAATGAATTATTGCTAATGATTTCTCTTTTCAAGCAATGTGCCATTTGGGCGCCTCTACAAAAGTTTTTTAACATTTAAATGTAGGATTTCGGTAAAATGAAAGAGAACATATCAATATTTTCATACATAAGCTTTTTAATTTTTACAAAATTCTATATTTTTTAGGATTGGAAATTTTGTAAAAAGTATCCAAATGGAATTAAATATATTAGTTAAAATATTAATAAAGAGAGCTTTAACGCAACTGCTACTATAATTTATTTTCTAATTTTAATTAATAGTTATAATGTAAGTATTATTAATATTATATAGTTCTTTCTCTTGTTATCTACGTTTCCTACTGCGTACGTGTATGTGATGTATAGGCCAGTCCTAATTATAGTGGGTGGGAGGGGTGAAAGCTGGGTGCCAAATTGATGGGCCCCTCACAAGCCAAGGCCTGCTCCTTAAAAATGTACCTTTTTCAAAAAAAAAATATTTACGCCAGATGCTTTAAGTTTTAGTTGCCCAAACTAATTCATCTGTTTGTTATCCATACTGCACAGGTGGTCTGTGACATCCTGTATGTACTGTATATACTACCTACAGGCGGACGTACAATACAAAGTTTATTGTTCATGTTTATTGTCCTACTTCCTGGACTGTTAAATAATAATATTTATTATTTTTACTAACCTTCAAACAGTCCGTTTTTGGCTCAGAATACATCTGACCGCGGTTTCGACACCACAAATGTCATTGTCAAAGAATTCTCACGTCGCAATACCTACATTACACACTTAAAAAACACATTTAAAAAACACACGTAAAACACTTTAAAAATTCACCATTTCTGGGTCGTTAAAACATAAATTTTATTAGGGTTATTAAAACAGGTCTAATGTCGGGCCGACCTTAACATGAACTGCCGATGCGATGTTGAATCACTGTTCAGTCAGCTGTTTTTGGTTTGCCTAACTTGTAGGCGTTTCTAACTTTATGATACTGTCGTATATGGCGTGTGATCCAAATTGCACTTGATCGTTAAGGAGGTTGTCTGGTTCCGTTTTTAATGTTTGGTATATAAAAAACTGCTCTAAAACGTCCATTTTTTTGCCTTTCTTACATTTCTTTAGCACTTGTAGATCTTCCATTATGCCTTTTGTTTTGTGGTTGAAATCCACTAGGTGTTCGGCGTATGTTGACGTTTGATTGAATGTGCGTCTTGGTAAGTGCTCTTTGTATCGGTCCTTGAAAGAGCGGCCTGTCTGTCCGATGTAAAATTTGCTGCATTCGCCGCAGTTGAGTTTATATATACCACTGGTTTGGAAATCATTGTCACTATTTGTACTTGAACATTTGTTTGAGCTCTTTAAAATGGATTCTAGCCTATTGTTGTTTCTATA
>JAGFPH010011690.1:5157-18541 GCA_018207615.1 Philaenus spumarius | reverse complement strand
TTGGCAATACGCTTCGATGGTGCTGAATAACTGCAAAATGCTTCGCAAGCCATTCCAATTGGCAATACGCTTCCGCATATTGGCAATATTTTCAATGCACAAAGCATTGCATGCTTCGCACGCCATTCTGCATATTGGGAGTATTTTCAATACACAAAGCACTGTGTGCTTCGTACGCCAAAGCCATGGTAAAATCTACCAAATGGCTTTGAACCGGGTACTTTTATGGTATTTTACGTTTTGGTAGATTTTGGGGGAACGAAGCGAGCTATAAGGTCGCGTAAAAAAACAAAATATGCAGAATAACATCCTACAGTTATATTTGTAGATAAAACTCTAAAAAAATTTCATTCTCGTAGTAAAAATCTAAACAAATAGTTACTTCCCGTCAAAAAACGTACTTCAGGTTGTTGGATTTTTTTGGCTAACGAACTCGTCCGAGCGACGTAAACAACCAACGTGTGTACCAAATTTGGACCACATTGGACTTAAAATGCGGCCGCTAGAGTGCACATATATATATGATTTTTAATGACACCCCAAAACATGTTCTGGGGACCATGATCGGTGCTCATTTGATACTCCCGACCTTGGGTCTTACCATAAGGGCCACTGCAATAACTCATTTTTCCTATGGAAATACGCTAAAAAGCTTACAAAAAGGGAAATGTTTTGACATTCCCCACATTGAGATATCTGGATATATACGTGCCTTTCAGAAATGCTTCCAGTTATGGATTCAACGTTGGGACAAGTACATCGCTAGCCAAGGACGGTAATTCAAATTCATGTAAGCTTATTTCTTTGTTTGTAATAAAATTATGCACTGTATTTTTTTTATCATATCTCGTAAAATAAATCCTCAAATGATCGCCTAATATAACTATTTGATCTGTCAGGTACCACTAACACTAATCAAGACTTATTGATTTTTAACTTTAGTAGATATCGGTGCAATCCATGCAATGTTTCAAAAATATATCCAATGAAATAACATTGTTATTTGTTAAGACTTCACACACTGTTCACAAACCCTATTTACATTTGGCTAATGCTACTAAAATGTATTAGTCAACTTAATCTTCTTGAGTCTTTTATAGTGCTATCAAATCTATTTTATTTGCCACTTTTAAAAAGCAATGCTGTCACATTTACTGCAAGGAGTGAAGTTCCTAACAACAAATTACTGCAATGTCCCAACCTTTTCTGTGTATTTTACCTAGACTGATAAGATTTTTGATTTGATTTTTGTCTAAAGTGAACCATAAAAACACTGTGTTAACTTAATTGTTCAGGGGGTTTTGACTTTGGTGTGAAGGGAAATAATTAAATTTCCAACATGTGACTTCGTAACTTGATTGAGGTTGCAGGTGCAGAACACAATTATCAGAAGGTTCAATTTCCTGCTAACGTTTTGTTTTAATAATGTTTTGTTTTTAGTGGTTATTCCTTTCCATTAATATTATTTTCGTCAAAGTTCAGCTGTTGAGGATTCAGGCAGAACAGTACTATTCATTGATGATGCAATTAACGGATGAAGTCAAACAGATTAAATTAAAAATGTTTTTGCTAAGGGTTAGTTATTTTCTTAATTAAAAATAGTCCTCAAGAAATGAGTTTAAAATGTTGATACGATTGACAAAATATGATGGAGAAAAATTAAAATGATAAGTTTTGAATATCTGAAAAAATATCAGTAAAAATTAAGTAACGTTTTCATAAATACAAATATTTCCTTAAGAATCAATGATGTGTGAAATTACTTTTCTCAATTAAAATGTAAGAAAATAACATTCACATAATACAAGAACAATAATAATTGTATGGAATATATGTTATCACTAGCAAGGTTTTTTTTAGTTGGTGCAATTTAATTATGTCAGCTATTTAAATATTGTCTCAAATGTTTATAAAATACATATATTTATATGGTACCATCTATATTTTGTTATAATTCATAAAATGATTTGATTAGTAATACTTGAGGTAGGGACGTATTTAGGTGGGGAAAATTTTCTGCCGCCCCCACCCTCCCCGACATTACTAAAATTACCCCAACCTGTGCCCATTGGCAGCTCATTACCTAGAAAATCTATCGGCAGGTTCCCCCAAGTTCATGCTGCTTTCAAACAAGTTCAATAACTTTTTAACCGTTTATCATTTAACACTTTTCATTCAGATAGATCGGCTAGACGTGCTAAGTATTTGGGTTTGAAATAAAACAAATTTTTATTTTCAACAACAGTTTATTTACAAAGAAACTAAACAAAATAAGTGTTGTACTGGCTAATGGCTGTTCTGTTACAAAGAAGAAAATTTTTTAAACATATTTCAACACGTTTCAGTGCTGAGCGCAGTTGAACCCGCAAAACGTATCCTTCCTGCTGACTGAGCGCGGTTAAACCAGCAAAACGTATCCTTCCTGCTGACTGAGCACGGTTAAACCCGCAAAACGTATCCTTCCTGCTGACTGAGCACGGTTAAACCAGCAAAACTTGTTCTTCCTTGTGACTGGGCGCGGTTTTAACCGCACCAGTCCCATTTACTTTACATTGGAGGGCGTTCAGTCGTTGTCTAGAGCAATTTGTTTTACCCGAGTAGTTTTGGTAGAACCCTTTGGCAGGTCCAGTAGCCTAATAAAATAGCGACTACAAAGCAACTTACGATCGTTTAAAGTGGGCGCCATCTTACTAGTCATGCATAAGAAGATCCGCGACCTTGCTAGTCATTCCTAATAAGACCCCCTAATATGCCTTAGGACTAAAAGTGTTAATTTAACTACAAAAAAGTAAGTACTTTTACTTAAAAAAAGGAAATACAGTACAAATTTTGTTTGATAAATGATGTTTGTTTATATTTTATCCTAGCAAAAGTATCAATAACTGTAGATAAGTCTAGAGAGTTCAGCAGTTCTCCTTCGATGTTCAAAGACTACAAGCGAAGAAAGTCTTTCTTCAGTAGATCGCCTTCTTAAATAATTGTTGATCCTTTTAAAGTAGAAAAACGGTCTTTTTGCAGAGCAGTTTGATACAGGAGTGCACGCAAACATCCTTAGTTAGTGCAATCTCTACATTTGAGGAAACCAACTGGAGGTCTCTTATTTCTTTCAGAAGCTTTAGCGGAGTAATTTTTTAGTGCAGAGTTTTTCATTTGGATATTGAGCTTCAAGTTCAGTACTAGTTTTGCCTCTGATCTGAGCTGGTTGTTTTTCTTCTTGTCTAGTTTTAATTTGACATTTTCAATGTAAGCTTCAAAATGAACGAGTTCATCTGAAACGCTGTCTTCAATATGAGAAGAATACAAGTTGTGAAATTTATTCACACCCGCAACGTGCCCACCACACCAACAAGAGCGTACTACTGCACGCATAAGACAGCAGTGTTAGATTAAATTTTACTGGGATGGATTCCTCCTTGGAGAAGGCTTCCTTACACGTCAACCTTTTTGTGTATTGTGCCCCCTGTTTCCCGCGCCTAGCACGTTAGATACCTGTATCCCTTGTGAGGGCCAGGATTTTCTCCACCAAGTATATGTCTTTTTCGTCCCCTGGTTGCTGGATTCCAAAGAGTCTCCTCCTCCTACGCTCCAGGATCTCGCACTCAAATATGACGTGTCTCGCTGATTCTTCTGCCTGATTACATAGCCGACTGCGTTGGTCACCTTCAAAGATTCCCACTGTTGCTAGGTGTTTCCTGAACCGACCATATCCAGTAATGAATCCTACGGCTCTTTTGAGCTGTGGTCGGTTTAACTTGATTAGGGATTTAATAACACAGCAGTGTTAGTGTTAACAATGTCACCGTCGGACGAGTGGCGAGTACACCTGTGACGTGTACCCTTCACCTCGTAATATTAATTATTAATGGTTAATAATAAAGGGTCCACTAACAGCGGGCATAGTATATTATTGGCTAGAAGGTACATTTGCTGAGAAAACAGTTCATAGTTAACCATGGGGGGGAACGCTAGTTGCACTAGCAGTCTGGGAGTGAACGCGTCCGCGTAGAGACTCGATGTCATGGAGAGGTTGACACTTGCTTTTGCCTCATGTCGTAGCGTAGTTAGTAAGGGACCAACAGAGAACTTCTCAATAAATGATTGTTCAAACCTCTACAAGTTTACCGATTATTGAAGAGCCTAATTTCCACTGCCAGCATCTTGACATCGCTTGTACGCTCGCAAGAGAGCCGAAAAGCACAGCCTAACGAAGGAAGACGCCGCTTCAAGGAGCCGGGACATAGGTTTATATAATTTAATGTGTTCTAAACAAAACTTAACATGTAATCAACATAGGGTCTGTATTAAATAATCTGTTTATGATCCCTAAATTACTTGCTATACTTTTATTTTAGTGAAATAAAAACTCGTAGGTACTACATAAAAAAGCAAGATTTCCGTACAAATTTTGCCGCTCAAGGCCTAGTCCGCCTGTTCGGAATTATGGCCATAAGTTGAGGGTTCATAAAATGATTAGTTTATGGAAAAAATACATACAAAATGTAAAACTATTTAAAAAGTACAAAATTTCGTTTTGCTGGATTTAAAAATGACTGGTGAATTATTGCATTAACTTAAGTAAAATATAAGTAACTCACCCAATGATAAGGCTTGAAGATTTTCATTTAACCGATTAGTTTTGAAGTTTTACACCATGTTATAGCATTAAACTTCAATAAAAGAATGTAGAGTATTTGTTGCCTCTTGGATAAGAATCACAACTAGTACTACCTGTTGGAAACAAACATCAAGTAATTTCATCATTCATTTAACTGTTTTAAACTCTGAATTAGCAAGCATCACTATGCTACATGATAGTGTGAAATAAAAATGAAGTATGAATTGATGTTGCAATCAATATCAATTATTACAAGGGTGGATCTAGAAGGCCTGGACAATGGTGGCGGTTTCGTAAGGGTTTTTTTTTCTTCTTGTTGTTAAAATCATACTTTGATGAAGCAAATAGATCATACAAATTGGTACTGATATTTATTTACGCATATACCACAAACTTGTGTGTTTTAAATTTACTGTAAATTATAGTTACATATATTACGTGAATTTTTCCGTCATGTGACTTAATTTGGTCTTCTGCTCAAGACGCGTTTCGGGGCAGTAGTCTCATCATCAGTTGGAAATTAGATCACTCCGTTGGAGGTCGTTATACAATATAAAAACACAAACACAACACTTAAAAGACACTATACACGCACATATACAAAAATATTGACGGACCTCATTCGTGAGGGTTAACTAGACAGCGCTTCCTCGCCTATCACGCGTGACACTGTCCTAATACACCGAAGCATTATGTTATTAATCTTGATGCTGAGTGGAGGGGGTACAGGTTGTCTTATCTACCGTCTTGCTTCGCATGAACTCAATGGCTGTGTCGTATAAGAAGTTCGACTTGAAAAACAATTGATCGTTTAATATATTATTTGGGCTATTATTATGCGCATTGTATATTTCGAACTCCTCTGCTGCATTCATAAATCTACCCTTTTTACAAATATGGAGAGGCTTCATATTATGGTCGAAATCAGTGTAACTGTGATTGTTATCAACTATGCTGTGCGAAGTTTGACTTCATATCTCGTAAGTTCTTCTGTGGCAAATGTTCCTTGTATCGTTCTTCAAAAGTTCTGCCCGTTTGCCTGATATAGAAGCTATCACAATCGCTACAACATAGTTTATAAGGTCGCCTGACTTTTTTCTTAAGGTACTGTGCTGTCTTGTTCTCAGTAGTTTTTGGACATTGTTGTTCGTCCTGTATATTACACATATATTATGTTTCGACAAGGCACACAATATTTATATGGAATTTAAATTGTATGTTTTGTAATGGCATCAGTTAGTCTCATAAAAATCACAAAACTCCACTCCCCACTGCTACAACTTTTGGCCTGTATGGTTGTGCGTGAGTGTGATAAGACAAATGTCAGCTCCCTGCCTGGCGCTACTTTGCAAATCAGCATTTTATTCCATTTAACATTTACTAACAATTTAGGTTTTACTTGATTTTATCGCCACGCTGTATCATATTCCACTAAATTTACTTTTAATGTAGTTTACACATTTTCTCAATACATTCTATTTTTTCTCAACCACGATTTTCCCGTATTTTTTTCTAACACGGGATTCGCCCCTCGCTGGATCCGCCCTTGAACTATTAATAACATACTAATGAAAATTCTCACAAATGTAACAATAAATATTATTTGTTTCAGGCGAAATACAGTAGAGTGTTGCCGCTGATAATAATGGGTTCCCTGTCTGTGGCTGGAGCATTCGCTTCAGTCTTTCTGCCGGAGACGTTAAACATCCACCTTCCACAGACACTGGAGGAAGGAGAGATGTTAAAAGCTAGGTTTAATATCTGCCCAAGTACAACTATAAAAAAGCGAAGGTAAGTACATTTTTTTGAAATTATTTTACTATTGCATATTTTTAGAGTTAATCGTTTTCAATATTTATATTTCCGTCTTAGCTACAAAGTTAAATTATTAAAGTATGATTTTGTTTGACCAGCCTTCTTAATTTAATTTAAAGATGTTTAAGTAACTAATTACGACTAGCTAAATAAGTATCCCAAACCTGTTACATCCAACATGAACCTTAAGCCAGTTTTAGTCTGCTAAAATTAAAAGAGTGAATGCATGGTGTATGTAGCAAAATACACGATACCCGTAAGTTATCATCTACCCTAATTTCAATTGTATATATTGCACATTGTTGTATTTTGTAAATCTTGGTAAATAAATGACGCACAGCGAATGAGAGGGAACTTGGAGAAGACAACACCAGGCAAATGTGGGGGACATGAGCACGATACTCCAGCTGTCCTATACATTCTGGCTTCCTTCAATCAGATTTTCATTCTGTACTGATTTACAGAGTCACCAACAACGCTCCTCTTTTTCTGCCTAACTCATTTAAACTACACATTTTCTTATTGCTCCTTTACCTATCTCCTTACAGCACGGGCTTCCTTGTTCGTTGTCATTATGGCTGATCCCTCCAGGACGAACTTTCCTATTTCCGAGTAATCTGCCGGCTGATCACGACAGCACTCTATCTCGTTCTTTGCCTGATCCCTCCAGGATGAATTTCCTTCTTAATTCCTACCACGTCATTCCTATTGAATACGCATATTGTCGAGCCCTTAAACCTCTATCCACTTTCCTAAACCATCAAAACACCTGACACTGTAGAAGTATTATCTTTTAAAAATGTACTTGGCAATTAATACTTCAGAACTTCCAGGTACAATCGTAGTAAATTTATTGGTTTTATGTTGTTGTAATTTTTATACCCGACTATTTTAGTGCTGACTTGGCCAACCATATTCACTATCCAGTGTTCTTTCTTCCTGCAACCTCTTCACTGGTGGTGGTCCTACAATTCTTTTTTTTTTGCATCCACTAGGCATGGAGGGTTAGTTGTGACAATTTAAGATGTACTAGTATATGTAACCAAGAAGCTTCACCAGTCTCATCCGAAACTATCAGCTAAAAAAAAGACGCTGTCAGCTGATTCTGCAAGAAGCCCGAATCATAAGGCAACCGTTTGTGATTGACTGGTCTCCATTTAAAGTTCTTTGAATAGTAATTATAGTGATTAATTAGCCATCCCAGGACTTTTTTGAAAAAAAAAAATGATTCTTTGAGGATCTCAGATAGACAATTTGCAAGCCAAATTTTAATTTTATGGTAGTTAACAAAAGGGCTTTTCAAGTTTCCTTCAGGATATTATGATATGTAGCTTTCAGATGGATTATTAAACTTATATTAATTTTTAATGGTGTTTAAAACAATTATTTAATAACCTCATCAAAGCTTGGTTCGGTTCCAATAAAAGTAGGTGTGTTAGAATTTCTCAGAAAAGTTGTTAAATTTAAATCCGCCAACTCAATAATTTCACCAGATTTTAACGAAATTTGATAAAGAGGTCTTTCTGAGAATTCTTTTCCACCAAAGTAAATTTCCGATTTCTTTTTCCTCAAAGGTAATTTTCGCCACTAAGGGAGAAACAAGACAATGACCAATGAAGGTAATGCTAATTAAAAATTCTATGATAGTAAATATTCTCTAAATTTGATTAAAATATTTGTATTAACTATTAACTTAACTTTGCATAAAATTAGTCGAGACTATAAGTATGTCCTATTTAACACCTTGTAAAAAATGTAGTAGGCAGTAACAGATTCAAATGGTAAACGATCTTGGCTGATAACTTTTCATGTATAATATCTAGGATAGAACAATTATGATGCATTTTAAATTATCATGATGTTAACCAGTGGCGTAGCAAGCGGGTGGCAGGGATGGCCATCACCAGGGGCGCCGGAGAAGAGGTGCACCGCCGCGACGGTTTTGCTTAGTCGTCAAGATATAGGTTACTGATTTAGATACTAAGAACATTGAAACAATTACTCAAAAACATAGTCGGAGATAAAATAACAATTAAGATATCCATTGTTAAGACTACACTCGCTAGTCTTAAACTAGGCTACAAGTTGAAAGTAAAAAGATTTCTAGCATTTCAACAAGATCTTCAATGGGTCAACATAGTTTGACGAATTTTGCGATACTCTCGACTGAACATGAAGAAGTAATAAAATTGGACTTAGCTGTGCTAATCAATGACTTCACTTCAGTTAAAGCCAGACAAGTAACATTTGAATATTTGTCTTATGTTGTTGTCTTGAACGTTGCTCATAAGTCTTGGCAAGCTGTGAAAGTTTTTTTCCTGTTAACTACATTTTACATTTAATGTGTTTTTTTAAGTAAATAATGAAGTTGAGCTAACTTTGATTGAGATAGATTAGAAATCGTTATTTTCATGATGATTGTAATTTTTCAAACTGAACTAATCCTTTTTTTACTAGCTTTTTCCTAATCAATAGTTCTTTTGATAGTGTAAAGCTGAAAACATTGTTACAGTACATATTTCTAAAAATTCTATTTACACATTCTATTTAAATTTATGCAATTAAATTTCATTGTTGTTAAGTATTGAATGGGCTTATTTCTTGGAAATAAATCTGATTTGAGTATACATTTCTTTTTTTTAATAAACAAAATTTGCAAACGATTCTCAAATAAAAATATACGTGCCAAGAACCTAACTTAAGAATTTCACACTTATAATTGTAAAGTTTTTAACACAATAACCATTCTGGATTTTTTCCGTTATACGTATACCACTATTTAAAATCCAGTTATATGCTTTTCCGTTATAAATATAACATTTATTGAAGTCGGTTTTCTGTTTATGTTGATGAAGAAGGCCAATACTCGGCTATATTACGTAGTATTTCCTCAAAGAGGTCCTTTCCTTCGTGTCGACGCCGCCTCATAAACTCGCACAGATATTAGTCCAACAATGCGCTTCTGGTTCCGCACTGGTTTTTGTTTCGCGGTTTTGCCGGGGTCCAAGTACTCTCGATTGTTTGTGTATGAGCGCCACTATCAGGATCGATGAATTGGCGCTAGTTTATTATTCGACCCTAAGCTAACCTAAGGCAACAGAAATTGCACAAATAATAAAAAAAAAAACCTAAAAGGTTCTAACCTATAGTATTTAGCCACAGTATGTTTACCTGTAATCAACATTTAACAGCAGAATGTAAAACAACGTAGTTGTCTGCAATAATATTAGGCTAGGGTCGAATAGTAAACTTACACCAAGTTAGTGATAGTGGTATAGGTATAACGGAAAAGATCCTCCATTCTTTCCAATTAATCCATTTGATAACTAAAATAAGTTTGACTACATTTACTTTTTTTAAAGTTACTGAACCCTTCCCCCTCTTTTTATCAAAGAGGGGGCGCCACTTTCAAGTCTGACCAGGGGCGCCAGTCACCTTAGATACTCCACTGATGTTAACTAAATATATGGGATATATTGTTTTTGGATAAATAAATAGGAAATTCATATTTAAAATGAAGGAAAGGAGAGTTTGTCAGTAATAATAGATTCAACATTTTTATTAGAGAAGAAAACCTACTAAGAATGCAAATTTTTATAAAATTTTTCTAACGAGAAGGTATTAAAAACTGAACAAAGCTCCATTTCTTTAATTTTCAGAAATCGAAACCAAGAAGACTGCAACTCAACGGACATGACAGGGAAACAGAGTTTACCGAACGGTGTTACCGCAGACGTGCCATTAATGCCGATTAGGCCTAATGTAATTGTGACAAACTATGATGCGGAAAGCCATTGAAACTTCGTGTGCAAACATTGTAAAGTATTATTTAAGTTTGTTAAGGTACACCAAATTACTAACATCATTTGTATTATTCATTTTATTAAACTGTCTTTAAATACGTTTGTTTCTTTATTCTGCGAGTATTATGATCTGATTATGAGAAGCGGCTGTGCCATAAATAGAGGTCAAAGTTACTGTGGAACCTATCATTGGAACCTCCCTCAGAGTTGTGCTGGTTCGAATCAAGTTGATCGCGTTCGGATACTTTGGACCATCTACAGTCTGGCATAAACTCTGTATTTAATGTTCTCAGAAACTAAAAGTTACCAAGATTGAAACGAACATATTTAATTTGTTGTGGTTTTACAAATTAAAATAAATTTGGTTTACAAACAAATGTAAATTTGTTATACAAACCTAATAAGATTTTGAAAACTTATTTTATGTAGGGGGTTATTATTAGGGGCTCTAAGCAAAGGCTAATATAATATGTACAATCTTAACAGCTAAGTAGTATTAAGTTTAAAATTGAATAATCTTAAACAAAATTCCATTAGCTGAAATTTTATGTACATTATTAGTTTTCTTAATTATGGGTGCATTGCTAAGTATACAGATAACCGAACATTATTTTTGAAAAATCACACTTTCTATTGCTTGAGGTTGGCTGAAAAATTGTAGATTATACAACTTCCTAAAAAATTTTCTAAATTTTTTGACACAACCATTGTTATTTTAGGGGGTAGAGGTTGAAGTAAAGGACAGAGACAAGTTGATTTCATATGTGTTCTGTTTTTCAAATTTTGTTAAACAACATTTACAAAAGTAAATTCCTGTACGTGAATTTTGTTATATTAGAAAATCCCACCTACACATTGTTTTTTACAAACAGAGTGAAAATTCCAGAGGAAAGAGGTAAGGAAATTAAACGACTTAAGTAAAATATAAAAACTAAATATATATTTATAGAAATTGTAGGAATGCTTAAACAAAATGTTATGTAAAAAGCTGCACAGCGGAAAAATCAGTACGGCCAACTCGATTAAACAGAAAAATAAATACACAAACACTTATTCACAACACTACAGTATATGGACAACAGTAATAAACATATAAAAATGTTAACAACAAAATTGTAAAAATATTCTTTTTAGTAAAACATAAAGGTTAACCTAATATTTCCTGTATAGCCTAAACAATCTTTTTCATTTCTTAAAGATATTACAAACAACAATACAATTTAACAACTAAAAACTTTCACAATAAAAATGTAAAACACAACCATTTTCTCTTTCCAAACCTGTTCATTTCTTTGTCTGAACTATATTATACAGAATAATAGTTTGTGTGCGTTTATTATGATTTAACTTAAAAACTATGTATCCAACTTTGATGAAATTTTTACTGATGCGTTAAACATTGCCGTCCAAGTAAACTGAACTAATAAAATGCTTTTCCAAAATAGCGCTAAGCAGTAATAGTAAAACAAACAAAATCAATGTTTGAGTGTCTTGCCACCAAGACATTAACCCTTTGCGCTTGAAAGGCCACTACCAGTGGCCACACCCGACTCTTAGACAACTCGTATTATTTCCCGTGAACTTAGTCCTCTCAGGTCGCATGGCCACCGAGAGTGGCCGCTCTTTCGTCGGCATGTACTTGGCTACCATTTTGATTGGGCGGTATCACCAGTTCGGAATTGTTTTGTTGAATTCACTTGACAAGTTGGTAAGTAGGTTAGAGCAAACATGAATATTTTATAAATAAGCTTTGTTTATGACAAATATAACTTATTTGAAATAGAAAACACGGTATTGCTTAGTATTTGAATCCACATAAAGACGTTATGTTTATGTTATATAAATAACATATGAAAACCAAAGTGGGATACAACCAATAGTCATGTTTTTAAATGACAAACTACAATATAGAAAATGTTTTAAAATTTTACAAACTTAAATTATAACTTAATTAATTTAAATTATCCATTTTCGTAATTTTATAATTATCAACCATTTATCACGACACTAAAACACTGAGTGAAAATACAGAGGTTAGGGGGATTCATGCAACCTGTGTTAAGTATTGTAAACGTAAGTGCGGTAAAATCGAGAAACTCGTTTGACAGAAGTGTGCTATTTAGAGTCGATAACACACTCGACTTAACAATGGTCTGGGGTCCTGTAAACCAGTTGTAACGTCGTAAAACTCTTGGGGAAGGTAATTTGAGGTTTTCAGCTTGAATCAACAATTTTGTGTTTTTCTTGTTCTTGTTTTATTTGAGATGGAAAATAATAATAATAATTTCGAATCCAAGAAAAGAATTCGGAAGGAACCGGGGAAACGATGGAGCAAAGAAAATAAACATTTTCTCCTATCTTTGATTTCCGGGAATACGACGAAGTTAGAGATAATTTTCTTTCTTTTTTTACTTTCTTGTTGACCCTCTAGCTGGCAGTTGAATATTTCTATACTGGCAGGCACATTTTTACTACTAGAACACATTTTCATCTAAAAACCTATCTAAACCATTTTAGTAAAGTACATTTATACATTTTCGTGTTCATAAAAGTGCAGAGAACATTTCTGTGTATTTGATTTTGTTTGCACAAATATGTTAGCAAAAAGGAACCAAAAAGAGGCCTAATCTTGTTATAAATATAAAAAAATGTAATATATACATTATTTAGTAAGTAGGGAAGAAAATCTTTTTTACAAACTAAAGAATATGGTTAAGAGGCATATTCTAAACTTTAGTGATTTAGCCTAGATCAGGAAAACACAAAATATGTTTTCAAAAAATGCAGAAAATGAGGCCTAATTTTATCTAAAATATAATTCACAAATTATAAAGTGCGTACGGTATTACAGTTTCAGTCTAAAGAACTGTAAAAAGAGGGATGTAATCAAAATAATGTAATAAACTATATACCAAATCAATCTTTAGAATGTTCCGAGAACAGTAATACATAAAAATATAACAAGTAATTCTTATTTTCTAAAAAGAACCCCTATGAATGAACCCATTTCATATTAATCATTATGCCAGTAATAAATTACTCAGGTATAATATTCTTCAATTTATTATTTTTCGGGTAGTAGGGCCTACAGTAATTTCTGGAACCTCGGAGGGGACAAGGCTGCAGCGTATCCTGGACATATTTTTATTGT
>JAGFPH010011689.1:0-27883 GCA_018207615.1 Philaenus spumarius | reverse complement strand
TAAAAATTGGAAATTTTAGGGGGTTAAAAATTACTAAATCACGATTTCTCCAAAATTACCGAACAGATTGGAATTACATTTGGTATGTAGCTTCTTCTAGGGCCATAAGTGTTAACTAAAAAAGGGTTTTAAAAATTGGAAATTTTAGGAGGGGTAAAAATTACTAAATCACAATTACTCCAAAATTACCAAACAGATTGGAATGAAATTTGGTATGTAGCTTCCTCTAGGGCCATAGGCGCTCGCTAAGAAAGGGTCTAAACAAATTCGAAATTTTAGGGGTTGTTTGGGGGGGATCAAAGTTATTAAATCACAATTTCTCCAAAATTACCGAACGGATTGGAATGAAATTTTGTAAGTAGCTTCCTGTAGGGTTATAAGTGCTCACTAAGAAAGGGTTTGAAAAATTTCGAAATTTTAGGAGGGGTTTGGGGGGATCAAAGTTACTAAAATCATAATTTCAGATCTTTTATTATTATGACAATAGTGCTTTTATTATTTGAGATCTATATATATAAAAGCCAAATACCACTCACTGACTGAACACTTAAAAAGAATACAATTACGTTAAAAAGACTGAAAATACCAACCACCACGGGCAACGGCGTACGGATCAGCTAGTATAATATATTAGCGTGACGGTAAAATCCGATTCACCACACGTAACATTTTTTGGATGCGATGCGCCTACAGAAGTTTTCACTTCAAAAAATAAAATGGCGGATTTCGACTAAACTAAGCCTAATTCGAAAAATCACTGAACATTTTAAATTTATTTCAATGTATAAAACACGATCCTGTATTTGTGACACTATGTGTACAAACTTTAAATCGTCTTGGTATTGCACATCCTTAAGGAATTTTCCCCAACCACTACATCGGTTGTAGTCATTGTCCAACAAATTACTCTCGTGGTAAGAGTTTTCTTCTCTGCATACCAGTTGGTGTCATTTATCATACTGAACACAGCCCCGAACCAAACATAAACCACCTTATTAACATAACGTCCGTTTAGTCTGGCAACTTGTAAAGGCCTTAAGGTTATGCGGTCCCTGATATTGTAAAAGCTGTGGATCTGGAGACATTCTTTTAGTACTGCACCAGCCACACAAAAATAGCTTTCAAGACCATTCATAACAATTGAACCCACACTATAATCAGGGACAATTGAAATTTACCGTTAAATAATTTGATAAGCCTGAATCATGCAATTTTGAAATACACTTAAGAAATGTTCATTTTACAAAATAAGGAGGGAAACCAAATTGTTATTAGCAAAGCACGCCAATCCCTTTTCTACCAGGGGCGCATCCAGGAGGGGGCTTATTCCCCTTGTAAAGAGAAAATCAAGTAAAAAAGTATCAATCGATAAATACAAAACAAGGGAAATAAAAATGACTGTGCTAAAAACTGTTGTTAACTTTTATTAGCAATCCTACTTTAGCACCCCCTGCGTGATTTTAATTGTCAAATAGATTTGCTGTATTTTTAAGCAATATAAAACGGATTTGGGTGGTTTTCAATTTCTCATTCTTGTAGAGAAGTCCATTCACAAAAACTAAAGGACAATCTTATGAAGCCAAACCACATGACATCAAGTAAAAATCAAATCCGACGGCGCAAGTGTCCGATGTAGACCAGGCAAACTAGTACCCGAATAAATACATGTTTGCCTACAGCTCCGAATTTTCTGCAGTTTTCCGCATCGCGTTCAGAAAAATACCAGGGAAAAGTCTATATATGACCAGTTTTGGGAGAAAGCGAAAATGCATCGCGGGTGTATAAAGTGAATATTTTTTTTGAAGCCTATGAAAAGCCGCGAAAATCGGTACTCGGGGGTTTTTGGGGGCGCTGATCTCTATTCTGACCATGCGAAATGCCCCCGGTGTACCGGTGGGGAGAAATTTGTGAAGTTGCGACAGAGACTTGAAAATTTCCTCTCCTGTGTTTTTGGGGGCGCTGATTTCAATTCTGACTATGAGAAACGAAACTATACGCTGGGGGCTCCGAGCTGTCGGGGCCGATGGGGGAAAAACGTTAGGTTTTGAAATATTTTGAGATGACGACTTAAAGGCATATAGTGAGGATCAAGCCGGTTCCCGTGGCACCTGTTTCGGCTTGTTCGCAACTCTGAAGTGTTGGGAGGGGTCTCAGGAAAGACGAAGCGAGATAGAGAGAAAAAGTGAAAGTATAAAAATTAGTTACAAAGCTGTATCGAGAGAAGAAGAAAATACGCCGCTGCTGGTTTTGAGTTTGATCGTTCGAGTACGTCATTTCGAAAAATCTTGTTCTAATGAATAATTACTAGTTGGAAATTTGTCCCTTGTTGAAAATCAATTGTTGGCCCAAAATTCAGTGTTTATACATTTGAAAATATTGGGGAAACTATCGTGAACATTCGTAAGTGGTGTCTATGTTATAAAGTAACTACTATTACTCTATTTTATTAACAATTAAATTAGTAAGTGACTCCTTTTTTTTAACAAAGATATCAAAATTATTTCTTTTAAATACAAGTTTCTCCTTTGAGAATTGAAATTAGAAAACTTTTACAATTGTACTGTTTTGTTTAACACAACTTAAAATGAAATTACTTTTATAATTCAGCTACTCTATATTAAAAACAAAACAACTATTTATGTATAATTTATTATGAAATTAAATTATAATTTCTCTTTGCTATCTCTTATCTATTTCTTTCCTTTGAAAATTTTATAATGTTTTTTCCTTTTCATAAAAGATTATGCATATCGCCCCCTAGAGCCCCCAACCCCGCCCCTCTGTCCACCGGAGGTATTTCGCATGGTCAGAAATGGAATCAGCGCCCCCAAAAACCTCCGAAATGAAATTTTGAGTCTCTGTTGCAACTTCACAAATTTCTCCCCAACCCAGAGCTCCCCCCCTCCGGTGCTCCAGGAGCATTTCACATGGTAAAAAATTAAATCATCGCCGCCAAAAACCCCCGGGAACCGAAAAAAAGAAGCTTTCAATCCATTTTTAGAAGTTTCAAAAAAATGATGCACTTTATGCACCCGCGATGTATTTCCGCTTTCCCGCGAAACTGGTCATATGTAGACTTTTTTCTGGTATTTTTCCACGATACACCACACGAACACGATGGTATTTCTCCTGGTATTTGAACACGATGCAGAAAATTGCATCCAAATCGAAGCTGTAGGCAAACATTTATTTATTTTCAGTATTTTGCCTGGTCTAATGAGGTGCAAGCCCTGTTTACAAACTTTCTATGCAAGCCGTTCTTAGCCAACCTCTGCAGTTTAGGAATAACACAAAAAATATTATATCATATTTTGAAATTGCATAATTATAATATAACAAAATTATAATATTATAACATAGTAACATTATTATAATTATAATATTATTATGTAATAAAAATAGTACCGGTATGCGAAAAATAGTGATCATTATAATGTAAGCAATATTTATTTAGTGACTAATGATTTTGAGTGAGGTATTAGTGTATGCACTCTACATAGAATTCTAAGAATAATTCAATATGTAAGGAATAATAATTATAATATTATAATAACGTATTATAATATACTAGTGGACCCGGCAATATTTTGCTATTGCTTAATTTGAAACTTTGAAAGCCTGTAATTCGTATCCCTGAGGGCCGATGTAAATTATAATGTGATTCTGCTCATTGCTTGATTTACCTAACCTAAAATTATATTCATTTTTTTATCCAAATCAGTTGTTGATCAAAATCAGCTGTTTTAAGCTTTTCATACGAACAGCTGTTTTTTGTGTCCCTGATAAAATCAAAAGAAATCTTTCTTCTTCTTCCTTAAGATTGACCTTCCATAAGATTAACATTGAAACTTTGAGGGCCACTGGGGCGTAGCCCTAATGTCCTAGGACTTCGGTAAATGGCCTAAAACCTTCCCAGGGTTAACCTGTGTTACTATGCAAAATTTCAAAGCAATCGGATGGACGGTTTGGTAACGCATAAAGGACAAACGTACAAACAGACGGACATACATTGAATTTTATATATACAGATTATGTATCGCCCATTCCCTCTCCATGCTCTGACTTGTGTCTACGCAAAAAGTTTGCGTGACGCATGATTTCAGAAACATAATCAAGCGAAAGTGCAAAACGGGCCAATAGAAGTTATCACTCCAATTTTCAAACGGCCTCCATTTTGAAACTCATGATTGGATATAATCGTTTATTTTTCTTAAAATAGATCGAACTCGCAAAACGCAGTCGACAATCCGAGGCCGCAAGGTCGTTATGCAAAGTCACAAAGCGAGTTTTTCACAGCGGACGAAGGAGGTGTTAGGCTGAAGTGCAAACGAATTCTACTTATATTATTTCGTAAAAGGATGCAGCTATTAAACGTCTTCGTAAATAGACCGATTTCCTAAATAGTTGGTTGAAACCCAAAAACATTTAAACTTAATTTTGGAAATTCGCACAACTCACGTCAGCGGTTCAGCTGCGTGATCGAATTATTTCAACAAGTGTTCGTCCTGTTTTTCTTTCCTGGTGCCGTACCAAAAACGTTGTTTCGACCATATCCGAAGAGAGATTGGGAAGTGTTCAGGGTAAATCTACTAAAGCAACAAGTGGTCTTGTTTCTGTTACAAGTATAATACTAGTTTACCATATCCGATACCGTGTTTGATAATAAATAGCACACTGGTACGTAATGGATTGGTCACTCCGCCCACTGGGTTTTGTCGCTAAATACATTATACGGAGATAGTTGAGCAAGAAACAATTAGACCTGAACTGAGCGATTGCGGAGTTTATTATATGGAATAATTATAAGCATTTGGAGCAAGACTTATTGTGGGTAAGCTTTCGTCATTGTCATACCTAACTTCTTGTGTGCTGAGGACATTGTCCTTAAACATGTTGAAAAGTTTATGATTGTGCTACAGGGAAATGTAGAGTTTATCTGTATTCATAAGCCAAAATAAACTTGACTGAAATTGTAATAGTTTTAAATACACAGAGTGTTTCGCGAGCAGCGACGTCGATAAAGGGGGCAAGAGGGCGTCACCGTCCCCCCCAATTGTTAAATCAAAAAATTTTACATTTTGAAATAAGTTGAGATTAAAATGCTTGGAAAAACTCAAAAACTGCAACTTTGGGTTTGGGTTTTGAAAAATTTTGTTGTTAACTATCAACATTCACAATTAACAAGCAAGTTATAATTTCTAATCCAAAAATGTTGGGCAAATCAGAATATTTCTGTACCAAATAAATGCACTGTCTTCTTTTAATTGATGTTTTCGGAAATTTAGTTATAACCCATGATATTGTGATTGCAACACTGACTCACCATGCCAAGCAGTGCGCCAGGCCGCCAAACCAGTGTTAACAGATTGGGGTTTTTCCCCCAAAATGGGACATTTTTAAGTTTGCAGAGAATATTGGTGAAAAGAAAATGGTGGGGAAAAGTATGGGAAAGTTTTTCAATGATGTGATGATCATGTTGAAATTCTTGTAAAAGAATTAAAACTCTTAAAGTTCACAATATAATACGTGCAGTGTTAAAACCCCTATTTGGAGAAGACCATTTTACAAAAAAAATCCGAGGGTGAGCGACCAGGGTCCTATCTTTACTGAAATTTATTCCACACTACATAAACACATAGCCCCCTTCTGCGCGTTGGAACCCCTACCACAAAAGTTGGGAAATATGGTCAAAACTATTGGGAAAGTTTAGATTTCGTCTTCCCTCCCCCCTCCTCAATAATTAGTTGTAGCAACTTTCCTGTTCGCGAGAGGTTGGAACAACTTCAGGAGATGATAGGGGACATAAAAAAAGCAAAATTGTTCATATGACCGTAGGTCCGGAAAAGCTTCTTTTTCTTATTATATGATGTCTGCCGTTTTGTTTTACAAAATAATTAATATCCAGGTAAATGTTTGACCGATTTAGTTCACACTTGGCATGAAGTTTAACGCAACAATGTTTTGTTTTAAGAAAAATAAGCGATTATATCGGACGATTCTTTTAAAAATGGCGGCTGTTTGAAAATTTCAAACCTAAATTACCCCAAAACCGTACTATTAAAGAAAAAAATGTCAGGACACATTTTTGTAGCTCTTTTATTCCCTATCGGATGGTGTCTGTTATTATCTTTAACTTAACTACTATGCTTCATCCGATTGTTTTGACAGTTACACCATAAGATCTTTTTGTTACAGCCATTTTTAACAACAGTTTTGTAAGTGCTTCCAGCAAAGTTCTTGCATAGAAAGGCATATTATTATTTAATTGCTGATAATAATAACTGTTATAAGTTTAGCAAATCTTATCACACTTATTTATAGAATTGTAACCATGATTCACGTACTGGTTATCAAATTGCAATATATTTTGTTGGACGTGAGTTAAATTACAATCTCTATATAAAAAATGCAATGTCTTGACTAGCGATCAACGCAGAGGCGATTCTATTAAAGCTAGAGACTTGAAAATTGGAAGGTACATCCGTCCAATAATTTAGAGGCGCACTAAGAAAGGATTTTGCGAAATTTAGAATTTAAAGGGTAGAAATTGCGAAAATTCATCACTCTTATAAGCGGCCCTATAACAGATGAAACAGCTGATTCGTATCAAATGCTTAACAACACAATGCTAGGTGCGGCTTGTTTATATTAAACCAAAAAACCAACGTTTTTAAATACATTTACATTCATTGCCATATCAATCAAATTAGCACATTAGAATTGGTTAATTATTGTTCACGACCAACAACTTATTTAGGTTGGTTTAACAAAATTAAATGAAGACAAACACAAAGGAAATAAACGATACCATGAACTGGCACATATTTTTTACAAACATATTTAACTTACTAAACAGATTCACTGTGACTTCATAATTTTAGGTAGGGTAGGAGAGGTGATTTATTAAAGTAGGAGATTAACTAATAAATATTGTTATTGTCATCTATAGAGAAAACTATTCAATCGATTTCGAACAAATTTGCACCAAAGACGTCAATTAGGCACGAAAAAGGTTTTGGAAAATGTTGAAAAACAACCCGCTTTATGGCCAAAACAACCCCAAAAATCAGTTATTATTATTACCTAAACGAGAATTTTTAGAAAGATGTGGTTTTTTTGCATATAGTAGGGTACATTAAAGGCTAAAAATAAGCCAAATTTTATCAAAATCGTTAGAGCCGTTTTTTTTAATAAAAAAATAATAACTGATTTTGTGGGCTTTTTGCCAAAAAGGGGGTTGTTTTCCAAATGTTTCAAAACCGTTTTTCGTGCATCTATACATACCTACTTGACATGTCTGGTACAAATTTGTTTGACATCGATCGAATAGTTTTCGCTCTAGCTTTGTATACATACAGACAGACATTTTGTAAAAAAACACTTTTTTAACTCAGGGGTTCCCAAAACGGGTATTTCCAGAAAAATCTCAACATCGATTTTTTTTGCTATGACTATACTTTCTCTATACTATAGTATAGTGAGAAAGTAAAATCAATGAACTGTAATATAAATCGAACATCTATTATAATTCAACATAATTATTGCTACACATTATTAATAAAATAGCTGATTTTTATCAAAAGTTTAATACAATTTTAGGTGTTAGGCCTTTAAAACCTATGAAATATAATAATTCAAACATCTAATATAATTCAACATATATTATTTTTACACATTATAAATAAAACAGCTGATTTGGACCAAAGGTTTAAGACAATTTTAGGTTAGGCCTATAAAACCAACATACGTTTCTTGAAAGCGTTTAGAATTATTACCATAGCAACCAGAATAACACATTAATAATAAATATGTTAATTTTTAGGTGCATTGGTTAATATATACGATAGTACGGTAAGCAGTGTTGCATTAATAGTATAGATATTTTATACGTTATAACCTTTAATTTGGATAGAATTACTTTATTGTTTTCTAACAAAAAAACCTTCATTATTAAATCAAATAGAAAATTGATTAAATTTGTAAACTGATTTAAATTGCTATTAAATTTGGTCTATAGGCCTATTGCTATTTTCAAAATAATATTAAATTTTTTCAAAATGTGTGATTTATTCCAACTTCATACATAGGATAGTTTAATAGGTTGAAATGGGGTTGCTACCCCTATAAATACAAATTTAACTAACTTCCTACAAGCTATAAACGTAAAATTACGTAGCCTAATATTATTTTTAAGAGGATACAAAACTATTTACACTTTGATTACTTGAGTCAAAGGGATGAAATTCGATAACTAACTACCCTTAAGATTAAATCAAGCAATGGCGAAGCATAGCGGGTCCACTAATATATATTATACAGGGTTTCCCACGAGAAAAGATAAAGATAAAGATTTTAGGAGGCGATTCTACTACCAAAAACAAGAAAAAGTCTAATAAACATATGTCCGGGCTTCGTTTTAGAAACACTTAATATCTTTGGAAATAGAAAAGATTTTGACCTCATATTTGGTGTTCCTATTTGTTACGTAACCTTTTACCTTTGTACAAAAAAAGAGAATTTTTGTGTACTTCAAAAATGGCGCCCATTAAAAATAGTTATCTTTTGTTTACAAACAAATGGTTCCCCCCCCCCCTCGTAGATCAAAAGATAACTGAGTTATCTGTTACAAACCCAAAACATAATTTCTTGGTACTGTCTATAACAATACAGAAACAACAATAATAGTAAAGAAAGAAATTATTTTTTGAGTTCAAAAAATATAATAAAAATCGGTTAGCTAAGAACACTCTCGATCAATTCATACTTCAAAAAAAAAAATTTGAAAACGGTTGACCCTAAAGGCCATCCATGTAACTTCCCGCTAAGTTTAATTACAGCAAACACTATTTTTGGAAACTTTGAACTGCCATAACGTTTGAATGAATCAACCGATTTTTTTGCGATTTCCGGCAATCGATGCAGTTTTTTAAGTCCATTGAAAGAATCAACAACGAAAATTTTTCAGATGAAAAGTTTCGGAGAAATTGAGGAAAAACACTTTTTTTATTTTCTTTCGTTCACGATATCTCGCGAATGAATCAACCGATTTTTATGCGATTTGCGGCAATCGATGCAGTTTTTCGAGTCCATTGAAAGAATCGACAACAAAAATTTTTCTGATGAAAAATTTCGGAGAAATTGAGAAAAAACACTTTTTTTATTTTCTTTCATTCACGATATCTCACGAACGAATTAACCGATTTTGACCGGACTGGTAGCGATCGACGTCGCTTTTCAAGGTTAAAAGCTGATTAGATTTTGGAATTGATTGGTAAAGCCGTTTAAAAGTTATTCCAAAAAAACCTGATTTGAAAAATTTTTATTTCTTAGTTTTTTCGAAATTTCTCAGAACCTACCGGTCCGAATTAGTTGAAATTTTCAGGAAATCTAAGTTTGATAGAACTCTTTAGAACGCCGTTTGGTAGGATCCAATCGGTCAAGCCGTTCAAAAGTTATAAGCGGGTCACATACTTACATACACACACACATACACACAGACAGGGTGACACCCTCTCGGGAGTGGTCAGGGAAGATTCCTAGCACCTCAAAACGTCGAGATCGGATGAATACTCGATTTTCGAAAAACGGGGTGAAACCAATAACTTCCCGATTTTAGAAAATTTTCAATTTTCTTTTAGCGGGAAGTTAAAAAATTAATTAAAATCGGTTCATCCGTTTTTGAGCTACGATGCGACGTACAGATACACCCGTTAAACCTACTGTATACACCCCTCTATTTGCGTCGGGGTTAATAAACGCGTATATAACAAACGGATGTTTGTGAAATGAAGTTTATTTAACTCTGTGGAAACTCTGACGTTACTCTATTTCCTACATCGAAAAAATCGACAAGAACTTTCTTCAAAATGGTGAATAAACCTTTCTCCTCGCAAGCACGCCTGGGAAAGTAACAAAAACGCTAAAATGTTTTTATTTAATTTCTAAACAAGACCGCTTCAGGAATCTTACACCGGTCACGTGATCTTCATTAAATAATTAACTAAGTAACACGGAAATATATTAAAATAAAATGATTACCTAAACATCCTCTTTTCAGCACCGCCAGTAATTAACGTAGCTATCTGATCTTCTCGCTACGAGAGAGTTGAAAGTTCATTAACGGATATTATTATACGAGGAAAGATATTTTACCAATCACGGTTGACGGTACCTACCTCCTCTAAGGTCAAATCTGTAAGTTTTTATCGAATTTCCAAATGAAATACGAGCTATTGCAGTGGCCCTCGTGGCGAGACCTAAGAGCGGGAGTAAAGGAGCACCAATCATGGTCCTCAGAACCCGTTTTGGCTTGTCGTTAAAAACTTTATATATACAGGGTGATGTAAAAGAACCTTCGTAATTTTAAACCTGTTACACGTATTAACTCCAAACTTTGAGGACGTTTTATTGGGCAAACTCTGCGCCTTTTAGGGGTATGAATACATTTTACCTTAATTCGATTGAAGGGTGGGTGGGGGTTGCAAGTTAAATATTTGTAAATAGTAACCCTTATTGTGTGATACCTCATTTTAAAGCCCTCGTTGAGACGAGAAAATTTGTGCATATAAAAACCCCTCTCCGATACCCCAGTCACAAATGGCGGAGCCAAGAAGTTCAGATGTTTCCATTTGTCTACGTATTGTATTCTACATACAATTAGATGTGTATTCATTTTAAGATACAGAAACATTGCACAATTTTTGTAATCTACGTTAATTGTGATTTAGAAAAAAAATTACTCGCAAGAATGTTTTGTCATATTTATAAAAATGCGATCTACTGAATACCTAAATCATATATAAACCTGTTCAGACTGGTCTGTTTAATGGACGTGGGGTTAATCATTATCTAAATGGCAAACTGATTAAAATCCTCTTTTTTTATTATTTAAACTAATCTTTATAAATAATAATAAGACCACGCAGCTGAACCGCTGACGTGAGTTGAGTGAATTTCCAAAATTAAATTTATATATGTTTTTGGGTGTTAAACAACTATTTGGGAAATTGATCTACTCACGAAGGTGCTGCCAGCACGTACCAAATATATTGCCATCGGTCACCACGGTTAAAGGCCTGGTTTTAATTCTGATACTTTTACGGTATTTTACGTTTTGATTGTTTTGGGGGGAATCAGATGGGCTATAAGGTCGCGTAAAAAAACAAAATGTGCAGAATTATTTCGTATGTCTATTTTTTTAAAGAAAATTTCAAAAAACTTCAAACTACGAAAAATCTCAATTTTTTTTACTTCCGGTAAATTTTTTTGGCTAACGAACTCGTCTAAACGACTTACAAAACCAACCTGTGTACTAAATTTGGACCGAATCGGACATAAAATGCGTCCGTTAGAGTGCGCACAATTATATCCATGATACTTCCTGTCAAAAATGAGATCTACTTAAGGTCATTTTTTTTTGGCTAACGAAATCGTCCAAGCGTCTTAGAAAACCAACCTGTGTACCAAATTTGGACCGAATCGGACATAAAATGCGTACGTTAGAGTGCGCACACCTATATACATGGTACTTCCGGTCAAAAATGCAATCTACTTCCGGTAAATTTTTTTGGCTAACGAACTCATTCAAGTGACTTAGACAACCAACGTGTGTACTAAATTTGGGCCAAATCGGACGTACAATTCGTCCGTTAGAGTGCGCACACATATAACGTAAAGTTACTTCCGGTCAAAAATTTTGTCTACTTCCGGTAAATTTTTTTGGCTAACCTACCAGTTCAAGCGACTTAGAAACCCAATGTGTGCACTAAATTTGGTCCAAATCGGACGTAAAATGCGTTAGTTACAGTGCGCACACTTACATACATAAATATATAGGCCTATATATATGATTTTTAATAACACCCCAAAACGTGTTCTGCGGACCATGATCGGTGCTCATTTACTACTCCCGACCTTGGGTCTTACCTTAAGAATCACTGCAATAGCTCATTTTTCCTATGGAAATTCGTTGACCTTGGGTCTTACCATAAGAGCCACTGCAATAGCTCATTTTTCCTATGGAAATTCACTAATAAAACTTACAACAGACAACAGATACACAAAGGTATAGGATCTCACACTACTAACATTAATTTTATCTTGAGGTTCGACTAATAAAAGCCAAACCTTTTCAAAATTTATCTCTTTTAATAATACATAATTAAAAATGGGTTGTATTGCAATCACCGAATGTGTTGTCTATTTATTATTAATTAAATCGGTATAGGATGTATCCGTGAGAAGTTTACAAATAAATGCTGTAATTGTTGCCGAACTTGCAGTTTGCGATTTAAGCTACATCAAGATGATAGAATCTGAAAATGCTTGTGCTGCCAGGCGAAAATAAAAGATGACATGTCAATTTATGTTGTGACAGAGACTTTGCCTATGTTATGGCGATGCTGAGGGTAGGAGAGTAATTAGGCCGCACGAACTCCAATGTCGGGCCGACCCCTACGACAACGTTCTATGATCGCATTTGGACGGACGTTGTTACTTTGATGACCGCTAGGGTTGATGTTTGAGATGTGCTGCTATCTTTGGAACTTTCTCAAAACCGTTTGAGTTCAGTTTCTTTGGTAAATAAATCTTAGAAAATGTAACTTTGGCCGCTCTGTGAACAGCTGACTGTTCTCGCCGTTGTTTGGTTACTACTTACTATGCAGCGTTTTCATATTGAGCGTTTTCCGTTTCTTTCCAGTTTCTGGCACATTTTGTTTTCCTACACGACCTTATAATGGTTCGTTTGGTTCCTAGAAAAACTATCAAAACGTAAAGTACCATGAAAGTACTTCACGAGCTGCAAATTCACAAAGTGTTTTCTGCGAACGGAACGAAGAAACTTAAATCGGGGTTGGAGGCTTGAGTTACAAATAAATTCTATAATATATTCCGTACACGCAGGCAGCTATTCAACGTCTTCGTGATTAGACCAATTTCCCAAGTATTTGGTTGAAACCCTAAAATCGTATAAACTTAATTTTGGAAATTCGCTCAACTCACGTCAGCGGTTCAGCTGTATGGTCGAATTATTTTATGTTTTAGTCAACAATACGAAACATTCTTAAGAGAGAGCAATACTAGGACGAAACAGTTCAATACTCAGCAGTTTTACAAAACTTTTTTCGAAATTTGAAAATAAACCGATGCAATGGGCGGAGATTTGTTCAAGAACATTTGCACTATAATTCGTAGATTACAAAAATAGAAAGTTAACATTTTCCTTAATCTATCTATATAAAAGCGAAATGGCACTGATTCATTCATCAGCAGAACTAAAAATCTACTGAACCAAATGAGTTCAAATTTGGCATGCATGTTCAGTTGGACCTTTAGACGCGCACTAAGAACGGATTTTGAAAACATCCCAAAGATACGCCCAATATTCGCGTTTTTCTAGCGATTTGTTGCGTTTTCTCAGCTTTTTCGAGAACTAATTGGCAGAAAATGTTGAAATTTGGTACTTAGGTTCGTTTAAGGCCTAAAAGTAGTCTGTTAAAAAATGTTTAAAATGATTCTCCCAAAATTACGCCACAAATAGGCGTTTTTGCATTTTTCCTTGCGTTTTCAATGCGTTTTTGATCATCCTCAAATTACGCCCGAACGGATTGGAATGAAATTTGGTATGTAGCTTCCTCTAGGGCCTTAGGCGCTCTCTAAGAAAGGGTATGAAAAATTTCGAAATTTTAGGAGGGGTTTGGGGGGATCAAAGTTACTAAAATCATAATTTCAGATCTTTTATTATTATGACAATAGTGCTTTTATTATTTAAGATCTATATATATATAAGCCAAATACCACTCACTAACTGAACACTTGAAAAGATTACAATTACGTTAAAAAGACTGAAAATACTAACCACCACGGCCAACGCCGTACGTGTCAGCTAGTATAAATATATTTGTATACAAACTAGAAGAAAACATGATTTTCAGTTGAAATGCTTATCTCTGTTATCTACTGATTATATAGGGTGCCCTGTAAGTAAAGTTTCAAACTTCGGGAAATGGTTATAAATATGTGTCAAATAAAAAGAACGTCAGTTTTCTAAAAACGCAACGTTTTCCATATATCCGCTATTTTGTTTCTTTTACAAAATAACTCATATCTAAAGAACTGTTTTAATGATTGAAATCAAATTTGGCATGACGTTTAACCTAACAATGATCTATATTAAGAAAAATAAGCAATTATAACCGTTCATGCGTTTTAAAATGGCGGCTGTTTGAATATTTCAAACCTAAACTACCCAAAAACCGTACATTTGAATTGTTCAGGATTAAAAGTGGTTTGATGAAATATTTAAAATATGTATTACAGTTTACGTACCCACCATATTGTTGTGTTTACCGTGTTGGTACAGGATGCTGGGTTGTTAGACATAAACACTATTATCCTTCGTCAGATTGTTTTGACAGTTACACCATCCGATAGGGACTTGAAAGGGCTACAAAACTGGTGTGTTGACATTTTTTTGTTAAAATGTACGGTTTTTGGGTAATTCGGGTTTTACATTTTCAGACGATCGCAATTTTGAAACGCATGATTGGATATAATCGTTTATACATCCATTTCATTAAAATCATTGTTAGTTTAAACTTCATGAAAATTTTTAATTCAATCGGTCAAACCGTCTAGATGAAATGTTCTCTAAATGAAACCGTTTGTAAATGAACAAAATGGCAGTTGTCTGGAAAACTAACCGTTTTGGAAAAAAAATTTATTCTTAATTTTCTCTTTATTTTTACGTATATAAGTATTTTCCTAAGTTTGGCACTTTACACAACAGCCTGTATATTGGAGTTTTCTGCAAAATTAATTGTTGTATGCATATGGCGAAGGTAAAAAAATAATTCTGTCACACAATTGAACCGCAATTAAATTTTCAAAGCTAAGTTTATATGTTTTACAGTTTCAACCAACTATTTGGGTGATTTGTCTACTTATGAAAACGCTGAATAGCTTCCTCCGTGTACGAAATATATTAGTAGAATTTGTTTCCTCCTCGTCCACCAGTCCCAGCTCAAGCGGCTTCGTTCCGCTCGCAGCGGAAAACCTTGCTTTGCCTCTGATTGTGGAGTTTGCACCTCGACCTAGCGGACTCGGACTATGCACAAACTCCCGGCCGTCGGCCTCAGAAACTGCCCCCACGTGGATTTGAACCGGATCCTTCAATGATATTTTATGTTTTGATCGAGTTTGGGTTAACCGGGCGGGCTATGAGGTCCTGTAAAAAAACAAAACATCGTCAGGTTACTGCTAAAAGTGACCAAGTCAAAAATTGGGAAAACCCTGTTTGTGTGGCCATCAATATTGTACAGTAAGGAACTTTGTCGGGAAGGAACAGAAAGGAGAAGGGGCGAGATAGACAATACGGTAGCGAGTAACTAAAGTGTTGTTTTGATGTCAGTTATTCTTAATGGAAGCCTAGTGGATATCGTGGCATCTTCCTGATCAGAAGATACCGGGTTCGAATCTCGGCTAGACGAGGTAGCTTTCCATATCTGTGGTTGATGACTTGGTCACTTTTAGCAGCAACCCGACTTTATGCAGAATAATCTACTATATTTATTTCTTAGATAAAATCCCGAAAACAACATTATTCTAGGAAAAAAAATCTCAAAAAATTATTACTTCCTTTTAATAAAAAACGGGCTTCCTATGGTTGGATTTGTTTGGCTGACGAACTCGTCCGAGCGACTTGGAAAATCATAGAATTGGAAGAAAATATCTGTTGTTAGAGATGTAAGAAACCGTTTCACCCTGGTAATGGACAATTTAAGCCGGGTACATGTTTATACAACACCAATGAGTCGTTATTCATCAACAGAATGCATATGCGAGTACACACCTTGACAGCTTTTATAGACCCTTTCTTTTTTTCGGAGAAAACAATTATCAGACATGTTATCTAATTATGTTAGAACTTTATGGTTTAAACAGAATGAAAACATAGAGAGAAAGTTGTTCTCTAGTTAGTGTTATGCACCATGGTGCGGCGGCACATTTCAAAAGACACATTCGAACGGTCGTTCTTTCCTCAAAATGGTTGAAAATCTTTTAAGACAATGCACCCAAACAATATCTTCCTACTTAGAACGCCTTTAATAACTTACCTATACAGATTCGTATTTTAACAATAACTCACTAAATAGAGTACAATATTTATGTGAACACTGGGAAAAGGAATGGCAAAAGGTGGCGCAAGTCTGTCAGTTGACAGATGAGGTTTGTGTCGTGAGCGTGTACATTTAAATTAAAAATATTATACAGGTTGTTACAAAAAACCTTATCGAGCTATACACGATCGTATTTTATACATTGAAATAAATGAAAAAAATTCAGTAACTTTTTTTTTTTTTGACATTGGGTTTAGTCGCAATCCGCCATTTTATTTTTGGGGCGAAGTTCCTTAACGCGGGTTGCGGTAGGAGTTACCAAATAGAAAATGTAATGCTTAGCCTAACGGAAAAAAGTGTTATTATCGACAAGCGCTGAAATTTTAGGTTAGGCCTGGAAAGTAATTTAAAGTCTAGGCCCAACCTAAAATTAATTAATGTATGCTGCCGTCAAGACAGGTAAAATAAATTAAACATACACACAATCATTTTAGGTTAAGCCTAGACTGATGAACCAACGTTTTATGTTTATTGAATGTATCTACAATTAATAGACATTTATTTAACTGTGTTTACCACCTTATCTTTGATGTAATAATTCATTCTGCACCTTTATTATAATAACATTAAACGTATGGAAACAGTAAATATTTGTATAAAAAACAATCTAATAATAAAAGGCAACTGAAGGATTTAAATGATGTGTGCGTGTTGCCGTTAAGGCTGGTAAAAGAATTTAAGAAAATGCGTGAAGAACTTCGAACCTGACGGGGGTTACAGCACGACCGCACACATTTACTTTTTTTACAAAACCTCACTTTAACTGCAGAAATAGATAAAATAATGATTTAAAATCTGGTAAAAATTGTTTGTATGTTACAATTAACAAATGTACCAAACACAAAGAATTTATGTTTATAATTTTAAAAATGGCGGTCGTTACAAATTTTTAAAGTGGAATATCTTGAAAATCGCTACTTAACAAAACATGTGCAAGAGACAAAATGGTATATATGTCCAGGCCTACTGTAGGTCAAAAGATAACCGAGTTATTGAGTGAAAACAACTGAAAACACAATTCCTTGGTAATTATTGTCTACAACATCCAAAATTAGCCTAAAACCAATATTTTTAGATTCTTTTATTTACAATAAACAAGATAAAATCAATAGCTCTGAAATATTGGCCAATCGAATTAGTCCACTGCGAGCGAAACGAAGCAATACATAATCCGAGTCCGCAAGGTCCAGGAACAATCTCGCAAAGCTGTGAAGGAACTAAACAGTAGACTGAGATGGAAACAGATTCTACTAATATGTTTCGTACACCTTGGCAGCTATTCAGCGTTTTCGTGTGAATAGACAAATTACAGAAATAGTTGGTTGAAACCCTAAAACATACAAACTTAATTTTGAAAATTCGCTCAACTCAAGTCAGCTGTTCAGTTGTGTGGTCGAATTATTGTAGTTTCCATTAGAGTGTAGAAATCTTTTTAAACAATAAAAATGAACTTCGATAAAAATGAACTTTTATGGTTTTCTTTTTAGAAGCTGGAATCTAAAAACACTATGTATAAACTGTGCCTGACGTAACAATTTTCTACAAAATATTTTTAAAAGGCCAAATATTATTGTAAAAGTTTTATTTCAGTCCGACATGTGGTGTTTTAGCAGACAGACATTTGAGGTCAACTCTAACCAAGACAAAAGTACAGGACATGTATATCCAATCAACCACACATGCACGGTCCTCTTTTACATAATCAAACGACTCGTATTAGGTCAACTGATTTTGTAGCGACTGGAAATATCTTAAAACAATTACTCTAGACCGACCCTGAATATGAATCGTCCATTAGGTTACGCGTCCAGTTTTATTTATTGCCTTTAACTGGAAACTTTCTAACTCCTACATTCCGTATGTGTCCTTTAAGTGAGTCCAGGAACCCGATCAGCTGTACCGGAACAGTTCTCGAGGACAAAGATGTAATCAAAAGTATTTTTGTTTCACAAGTGTCGGAGTTGTGTAATACAAGGGTATTGAAGAGTGAACACCTACTTACAAGCATATCACGATACGTAGAAATGTACTGAGACGAAAATCAACCATGCCAATAAAATAGTGTTTTACCTCCGATATGTTATGCCGGCAATTAGAACTGCTAAATAATTCGACCACGCAACTGAACCGCTGTCGAGAGTTGAGAACGAATTTCCAAAATTGAGTTTACTTGTTTTAGGGTTTCAACCAGCTCTACTTTAGGGGGAAATTGGTTTACTCACGAAGGCGCTGAATAGAAATATACGAAATATATACGAAATATACGAAATATATTAGTAGAATTTGTTTGCACCTTAGAAGCTAGCATCGACTCACGAGCTCCTTCGTTCCTCTCGCCGCGTAAAAACTCGCTTTGCGAGTTTGCATCTCGACCTTGCGGCCTCGGGTTAGAGACTGCTTCGCTTCGCTCTCAGCGTACAAACTGAGCAGTCGGTCGCGGGTCAGAAGATGCCCCCATGGTAAAATGCTCCACGTGCATTTGAACCGGGTACTTTAAGGCTGAGTTGCACCAACCAGGATCAGTTTTGATCTAGGATCAAAGTTGTATTTGATCCAGGATCAACTACTTTGGTCGGTTGTTTCTATTGCACCATACCTAGATCAAATAATTGATCCAGGATTTACTGATCTAGGTAGTTGATCCCGGTTGATGCAACCCAGCCTAAGGGTATTTTACGTTTTGATCGTGTTTTAGTGAACCAAACGAGCTATAAAATCGTCTACAAGAACAAAATGTGCACAATGATATCCTGCATTTATTTGTTTAGATAAAACCCCAAAAAGGTTTAATTCTATAGTCCATTCGTTTCCGTTATAGCATTGAAGAAAGAAAACAGTGTTGTTTCTTCAATGGTTATAGATACTAAATTTAGTTTCCGTTAAATATTAAATTTTAATAAAACTATTATATTATTAGCGAATTTCCTTAGGAAAAATGAGCTATTGCAGTGGCCCTTATGGTGAGATCCAAGGTCGGGAGTAGCAAATGAGCACCGATCATGGTCCCCAGAACACGTTTTGGGGTGTCATTAAAATTCATATATATGTGTGTTCGCACTCTAGCGGCCGCATTTTAAGTCCGATTTTGTTCAAATTTGGTACACATGTTGGTTGTCTACGTCGCTCGGACGAGTTCGTTAGCCAAAAAAATCCAACCACCGGAAATACGTTTTTTGACCGTAAGTAACTATTTTTTTAGATTTTTACTACGAGAATGACATTTTTTTCTAAAAATATAAATTTAGGATGTTATTCTGCACATTTTGTTTTTTTACTCGACCTTATAGCTCGCTTGGTTCCCCCAAAATCGACCAAAACGTAAATTACCATTCAAGTACCCGATTCGAAGCCAAGTGGTGCAAACTCGCGAGGCCACTAGGCGCAAACAAATTCTACTAATATATTACGTACACACAGACAGCTGTTCAACGCCTTCGTGAGTAGACCTATTTCCCAAATTGTTGGTTGAAACTCTAAAACATAGGCCTATAAACTTAATTTTGGAAATTTGCTGAACTCACGTCAGCGGTCCAGCTGCGTGGTCGAATTATTTAATACTACAATATGTGTTTTACCATAGATCATGAATAATACATAGATCTTGCATCCATACGGCAGCAGTGTGGCGAAAATTTTGTTGTCGGGAAAATAGTGTATGATCGCGCCGCGAGGTAGCGCTAGGGAGAAATCATTGGTAGCATTGGCGTTTCACACAGCTTCCGTCGTTTCCCCAATAGTATGCGCCACTACCGTCGAATTTCCAGTGGAACAAAATATTGCATTGGATCGGAGTTCTATTAGGTTATCCAAATACAATGGTTTTACTAGAATACAAAAATACTTCCTCGTGCGCTACACTGTCAACTGTAACTAAATGTTGAGTGGACTCACTTCTCTCGAAATTTAACGAAGATTACGAAAATCATATTTTATTTGAATTATCATTAAATGTAAACGTGTCATAATTTGTAACTGTATCATGAAGCCGTATACCTGAGCCACGCGGGTCAAGGGTGGGTGTAACGGGCGCTCGTGAGTGCGCGTACAAGAGCGAGGTTCTCTAATTTCTTAGGTGCCATGCGGGAACGAATAGACTATAGTCCGAATAATCTCAAATGTGTTTACTTCCTGTAAAAAAAACGTGCTTCCGGTTGTTGGATTTGTTTGGCTAACGACCTCGGCCGAGCGACTTAGACAACCAACGTATATACCAAATTTGGATCTAATCGGACTTAAAATGCGGCCGTTAGAGTGCGAACAAATTGGATAGCTCCTCCTATACAATAAAAATAAATTGCATTCACTTCCTACAAATTATAAATCTAAATTTGTGTAATATAGTTCTTAAGTGATATAAAACCCACTTGCAATTCGATTACTTAAGTCAAAGTAATGAAATGGGATAACTATCGTCAAAATTACGTAACAATATTCAAATGGGATAGTTACCCATATAAAATAATATGCATTAACATTAAACACCCATATGTTTAGTACGCGGTATTTGTTTAGTAAGAAATCATTTTTAGTAAGAATATTACTGTAATTGCAAGTCACTTCACAATTAACTTTTCAATACACTCACTAAATTGTGTTTGTTAATTTAAGTCCACTAGTTATAGATAAAATCTATATCTATACTAATATTATAAAGAGGTAAAGTTTGTTTGTTTGTTTGTTTGTATGTAGGGGGTAATCTCTGGCGCTACTGAACCGATTGAAAAAATTGTATTACTAATAAAAAGCTACACTATCCCTGAGTAACATAGGCTATAATTCATTTCGTTAAAAACCTTTTTTTATTTTAATATTTGTAAATTTAGTCGGAAAAATCTTAGGTTAGGCCTGGAATGATAAACCAACACATGTATTTACATTTATTACCATAGCAACCAATTGAATAAAATAACAGATAATATAGACGTTTGCTTCAATATTTCCATTAACAGCTGATTTCAAAATTTGAAGCAATTATTTTTGTATTTCTAGCTTTTAGGTTAGGGTTTTAAAGTGTAGACCTGAGCTTTGCTGGTTCTTTTAACTATTATTACTGCTGTTATAAAATTAAGAAATAATTTGGTTTGAACATTTAACATTATTTACCATCTTAGTTTTGAGGTTATTATTAATATTACACCTTTATTATAAATAAAACATAACATATGTTTTTAGAAAGTTCCGTTTGGGGTTGGCGTGCGGAGCACGCAGGGGTCTCCCCTAGTAATAAATAAACAAATACAAAAACTAAACCGCATTGTAGTAACGAAACAAAAACAACCATTTACACCTGTGGAACATGGCGAGACATTACACTACACCGTCAAGCAAGAATTAAAAAAGCAAAACCTCGCCTGAGCTTGCAAAACTTCTAATAAATTGGAAAAACATTTAAACGTCGCGTCACCCACAGTAATAGTAGACAAATCTCACAACAAGCGTGAGTTTACAAGTTTAAATGTTCCAACTATCCTAAACCGCTGACGTGAGTTGAGTGAATTTAAAAAAATAAGTTTATATGTTTTAGGGTTCCAACCAAATATTTGGGAAATTGGTCTACTGACGAAGGCGCTGAATAGCTGCCTATGTGTATGAAATACATTAGTAGAATAATTTGTTTCCACCTTAGCCTCCAGCCCCGGCTCACACGTTGGTTTGCTAGTTTGCACCTCGAGCTCGCGGACTCAGATTTGAACTGCTTTGCTTCGCTCGCAGCTGACAAACTGTCTTCGCCGTCAGCCTAGTAACGTAGATTAATCTCTGATAAGTCCTCGACATGCAAATGAAAGTTTCGTCAAAATTATTTCAGCCATTCCAAAATTAGCCCGGACAGACAAAAGATTAAATAAACGGTACCAGAAACTGGCACATACTTTCTCACAAACATATTTAAATTGTTAAACAGATTCACTGCGACTTCATAATTGTATTAAAATAGGAGAGTAACTAATAAATATTATTATTATAATCTAGAGAGAAAACTATTCGATCTATTTCGAACAAATTTGCACCAAAACATGTCCATTAGGCCTGTATAGTTGCACGAAGAAAGGTTTTGGAAAATTTTGAAAAACAACCCCCTTTTTGGAAAAAAGCCACAATTTTTGGGGGGTTTCTTGGCTAAAAAGAGGGTTGTTTTCCAAAAATTTCAAAATCTTTTTCGTGCATCTATACCAGGCCATACCATTTTGATAATTTACGGTGACCCAGTATCGATCGCCTATGACGTCACCATGCTGACACGCACCAGCTGGTAATATTTCAGTAATGTGCGCGCAGTCGTTAACTCGCTGTTTTAACTCGATGGAAAGGCTTCAGTAAAATAAAATTTAGATATTCTTAATCTACATAAAGTACGGATTCCAACAGTATAAAAAACTTTTATTTTAACAGGTATTTCGAATTTTAATAATTGAAAATATTTGAGAATTATCACAGACTGACATGGAAAAGTTACTAAGCGAGAAAATTTTGTATTTTTGGGTTATAAACAAACTTCCAGCGGGAACGTTGTAGCCAATGAATTAATCTAAACTATCCTATTCACCGATTTGTGATAAAACGATTACATCATTATGAAATTGTTTTTTAAATGAGCGTGAGGATGTGCCTAGCCGCCACTCCCGAAATACAGTTGTTTGATACGGGAATAACATTTATGTAGATATTGTTATTTTACGGTAATATAGTAAATCACTTGTCCCCAGGTAATTATGCCAACTAGAAAAAAAGTAAGCATTTTATTTTAACATAAACTAATTATAATTTATAATTAATATTTGATATTATTGAAGTGGACACAAAAAGTTAAGTTGGAGGTTAACGTTTAAAAAATAATATCATTATTACGTACATTCAATGAAATAAAATTAGAGATCAATGATGGAAAAAGAAAATCGTAATTACGTAAACAAAATGAGTTTCATATTTAAGTAAAAGAATTACCTTATAATAATGATAAGAATATTTAAATTTTATTTTACTGAAGCCTTTCCATCGAGTTACAACAGCGAGTTAACGACTGCGCGCACTTTACTGAAATATTACCAGCTGGTGCGTGTCAGCATGGTGACGTCATAGGCGATCGATACTGGGTCACCGTAAATTATCACAGTGCCAAGATCAAAGAAACGGTTTAGCCCTTGTTATAGAGCCCTGATCTATACAGGCGTAATTTACATGTTTGGTGCAAATTTGTTCGAAATCGATCGAATAGTTTTCTTTCTAGCTTTGTAATACATACAGACAGACATTTTGTAAAAACCACTTTTTGGACTCAAAGCGGTCCCAAAACGGATATTTCCACAAAAATCTCAACATTGATTTATTTGCGATAACTATACTTTCTCTATACAGTGAGAAAGTAAAAATGATCTATATATTAAAAGAATTTATGAAAACTTGTGGCAGTCAGTACGGCCATTCTATCCGGCCGATTTCCTTATTTTTTTTTAAATTGCAGGTAATCATTCACATATAATATGTCATCAAGCATTACAAATCATGTATCTTTCGCCTTACAAACGTTATAATCAAATGCAAATTTCTGCTGTGTATTCCTTATGGGGGTTTTTTTTTTTTTGGTTCTTTGTCCACTTTTCGTTCGTATACCATTCATCCGATTGCTTTTAAATTTTGCATAGTAACACAGGTTAACCCTGGGAAGGTTTTAGGCCATTTACCAAAGTCCTAGGACATTAGGGCTACGCCCCAGTGGCCCTCAAATTTTCAATGTTAATCTTATGGAAGAAAGATTTCTATTGATTTTATCAAAAACAGCTGATTTTATCAGGGGCACAAAAACAGCTGTTCGTATAAAAAACTTAGCAACACATCATGTTTGTTTACTTTCATTACCATAGCAACATTACTTAAGAAAATTTGAAGAGTATTACCTTTTTGAGGTTACATTGACAAACTAAAAACAAACACAAACAAAAATCAACGAAAAATGCTAACTATATTTTAATTCAATTCAAACATTGGTTGTTACAAACCTATTATATATAAAACAGCTAATTTGGATCAAAAACTGAACATAATTTTAGGGTGGGCCTACAATGAACCAAAACACCAATTGGGCTAATTATTAGATTTAGGTTTTATTATAATTCTTCACAACTACCATTTTTTTTAGATTAGGTAAAATTTTCCAACTGCGAGCGAAGCGAAGCAGCCATTTGAGGCCGAAGGCCGAGGCGGGGTTGGGACGCGGAGCGTCCAGTGGCAGAGCCCCTAGTAATAATATATAATAATTCGATCACGCAGCTGATCCATTGACGCGAGTTTAGCGAATTATTTCTAAAATTAAGTTTGTATGATTTAGGGTTCCAACCAAATATTTGGGAAATTGGTCCACTCACGAAGGCGCTGAATAGCTGTGAAATACATTACTAGAATTAATTTGTTTGCACCTTAGCCTCCAGCCCGACTCACGCGCTGCTTAATTCCAACCTAATCTCTGATAAGTCCTCGACATGCAAATGATAGTTCCGTCAAATTTAGTTTAGCCATTCCGGAGATTAGCCCGGACAAAAACACAAACAGACAGACAGACGGATAAAAAGACAAAATATTTAAAAATGCTTGTCAGTTTTTGGTAAATTGTGAATAACCATACGAGTTTAGAAAAAAGTATTTATTTTGAAATCACAGACAGATACTTCAATTGTATTTACATGTACAGACGAACAACGCTAATCCCAGCCAAAATGACGCCACAAAATGTATCTACTTATATAAAGCTAGACGGTAACACTGATTCACTGACATTAATTATTAGACAGTTCCCGTAATCTTACCCCCCTCGACCTCATACTTGAATTAAAGCTCTCGACGAGAAACTTTAAGGAAAATTGCCAGAATTTAACATTTTCTAATTTTGGAAGCACCTTTTGGGCGGAAACGATTTTTTCAATTTTTTTAATTTCTTAATTTTCCCACTTTGAGCGCATTTAGCAAGAAAGCGGTAAGATATAGCAAAAAATGTTAAATACAAAAGTTGTAGAAAATTTAATTTCAGACCAACGATTTTTCATCGGATTTAAGATCCAATCATCCATTTATTCATCCACTATTCATCCGAGAAGGGAGGCTCCGGCCAAACGTCCTTAAAGCTAGACGATTTCACTGATTCACTGACATTAATTATTAGGCACTTCCCGTAATCGGAACCCCATCCATCAACCTTATACTTGAATTAAAGCTCTCGACGAGAAACCCATGGGCAAATTGCCAGAATTTAACATTTTTAAATTTTGGAAACATCTTTTGGGCGGAAACGATTTTTCGATCAACTATGTACAAACGATCCAAAGATTAACTAGATTCTTTACCGAATTTTCCAACTGCGAGCGAAGCGAAGCAGCCATCTGAGGCCGAAGGCCGAGGCGGGGTTGGGACGCGAAGCGTCCATGGGCAGAGCCCCTAGTTTTTAATAAAGTTGAACGTCGTGTTGTTTCTGCAAGAAAACTCATTTCGCAATCAACTCCATCCATATCTGTATGACAAAGCTTGCGGTTATGGACATGGACCGATGCTTTCACCTCCTTTTCCTAACCTACGGACCTTGGAGGAATTATACATGTGATAGCGAATCTCTTACTTCGCGTGTCTTCCACGTTTTTGTATGTCGAGGTTGGCGGATCATTATTTTTTCGTAGAATCGGTGAATGTCATGTCAGTCGGTTACAATTATCTTCGGTTAGATATTGTGTATAGACTACAGACATGCGCAGTTATAATGTAAATGTTGTTGGTTAAACATATGCTCTCGTTAAAATGAAGAAGTAATGCTTGCTGTTCTTTTTCTAGAGTTATATTTTATGTTAAACTGTCAATATACAGAATGTCTACGGCGTAATATTTTTGTAACCTTTGCAGACAAACCTTACGCAATAAAACTTGGTACATCGTTTCTCTACCAAAAAAAATTTTTTTTTTTGAAGCAATTATAATTTGTGTATCGCCTCTTTGGGACGGCCTGCAGGGAGTCGGAGGAAAATCTTAAATAGGACCATAGATCGAGTTGTACATGAAAGGTCTATCTTAGGAGAACACAATGCCGCAAATCAGGCATCAAAATGTTCACCCTAAACAAAATGGCGACCATTAAAAGTTACAATATTGGGCTTTTTGAAAAAGGCTTTTTTTAATTGAAATTGAATTTGCTTTAAAAGAGGAACTCTGGCAATCCACACTAGAATCCAATCCACACCTGCTGAGCGTTACTACACCCGCCTAGCTCACTGCCAAACTGTAGAAGGAAAACAGTTTCAGCATTTATTTATTGTAAAAAAATCAGTTATTATTATTATTTTTACCTAAACGAGAATTTTTAGAAAGATGCGGTTTTTTTGCATATGGTAGGGTACTTTAAGGGCTATAAAGGGCTATAAATAAGGCAAATTTTATCAAAATCATTAAAGCCTTTTTTGAGACATTTTGATTTTTCTCGTTTTTTTGCCATTTTTTGGGAGGGTAAAACCCCTTCAAAATCAAAATTTGAAAAAATGAAAAATACGCCTGGAGATATTCCAGAACTACACCTACATACCAAATTTAATCAAAATCGGACCGTTGGTATAGTCTCCAGCTCTGTACACATCCTTACAGACACACGGACCGACATCACCAAAAAACCAATTTTTTGGGTTCAGGGAGCAACAAAACAAATAATTCCACGAAAAATATTTTTGGGTTCAGGGAGCACCAACACAGATAAATCCACTAAAAATTTTCTTTGGGGGTTCATGGAGCACCAAAACAGATATACCACTAAAAATTAAAATTCGAAAATTTGGACGAAAACAATACTTTGTCCATATACTACTACTAGGGTATAGAAAGTAAAAGGTAAGCTGTTATGAAAGTTTATTGGTAATTGTTATTTTTTAACATGTATTAAAAACGTGTAATTTGAAATAAAATTGTTTCCCATCCTACTCGTAGACCGTTCCCACTGAATGTGATATCAATGAATACTTAAAAATATTGTTTTTCTTAGAATTACTGAGTTTTTGGTGGTATTATTATTAATTTTTTTCGTATTTCTTTGTTACAAATGTTATTACAGTATTATTTTATGTTAGCTTAAATTTTGTTATGATTTAATGTTGACAACTAAAACCAGGATTTTTAAAAGAGAAAAACAATATTTTTCTGTAAATTTTAAGCCAATAGAAAAATGAAAATATTCAATTATGAAAAATGTTGATAATTGTAAGGGCTTCAATTTGATATGTAAGATGACCCACATTGCAATTTGAAAATTTTGAGATATTGACTTTTTAAACTTCTAAAAGTTGTAAATTTTGAAACCTGCTAAAAATGTGAGAAAACCTACCAAAATTAGGTATTGTTTGAAAGGTCACATTTTTGTCAATGTACTTTAAAAATTGTAGGTGTTAAAAAATGTTTTATATCAGATGTAAAAAGATATGTAAACTTAAGTTTTTATGATGTTTCGGGCCACCCTGTATTGACGGAGCAAGATAAGTGAAAAAAAAATGTTTAATGATCAGTTTACAAAGACCTTTAAAATGAGGTACAACACGACCTACCTTTACATTTGAAAATTTCCCAAAAACCAACCCCCATTTCCCAAAAATACCCTTTTGGGACATTTTAGAGGGTTGAAAACATTTTTCCTGAATTCATTGGGGTCGAAATAGGGGGTTATCAGTTTAAACTAAATGTCTAAGTATTCT